>OZ007577.1:30588917-30706818 GCA_963931925.1 Onchidella celtica
GATCATAAAATAAACATGATTAAAAAACACCTGGACAAACAGTAAACTGCGTTAAGAATTGGAAGAAAAACGAACGTACTGTTCTGGCCTGAGAGGTTGAAATAGCTTAAGATCACATCAATAAACTCATTCCTTGATCAATATCAGAGAGCTTGGATAAACCGAAACCGTAAATTTATGTCCCTTGATGTAATGACTCTCTGAATGTTTACACAGGACGATTTAAAATACATGATTTTGACTGATGGCTATTTGGGCCATGGGATTTATTTTTATTTATTTGTTTTATTTCTTATTCTATTTTATCATTGGCTTTTTGTTGTTGTTGTTGTTGTTGTTGTTGTATATTATCGTCCAAATTGTGGCCAAAATCCGAGATTCTGCTGAGAAACATTACTGAAGGTGGCTGGCCAGACGTTTAAAATTTAAAAAGGCAACAACAAGAACATTACAAATAAATGCCAATTTGGCAACATGACTGAAACAGTCACTCTGAAATAACTATTCCCGTATTCCTCAAAGAAATTTGTTTTTCCTATAGTGTGAAATATAACCACTCTCTTCGTTTCCGTAATATATAATCAATCTATTAAAATTCAAAGATCTTGAAACGGGAACCCTACGTAGGCTTTATATTTTGCTTTTTCCAATAATGTCAATAAAACTTCGAATCTTTTTCCAAGCTGTCGGTTATGAAACCGACTCTTCAACTATTTGAAACTCTCAGTTCCAGAGACATTACAAATTATTATGTCCGGAAAAGAACAAAAAAGTGTCTTTCTTAAGCAGTTGGGGAGGAAGGAGTATTAACACCTTGCGACCATTTCAGACGCAGTGAAATTGTAACAAGTTGGCTTACAAACAGAACAGGAACAACATACATGCGACCTCAGTTCTTATTTGCTCCAACACCACTTTTTGCACAACTGAGAAATTCGACGTTAAACGTTTGCGGCTTTAGTATTATGATGAGGAGTTAGAATAAATCTGAACTGTGGAATAACTTGATAAGCTCTACAACGCATTTTAAACAAGTGTCAGAGTGTGCATATCTTATATCTCTTCTACATACTAAAAGATCTCCACTCCAGTTTTTTCAGAAAATGCAAGAACTAAGTTCGTGAACACAAAAAGGACAACTTTGTACGAATGCATGGACTATGACAGAATAAGAATTTGCCTGCCACCCGTGATTTGCAAACTCAAGTGTCAGACATATATAATACAATGGTGATAGCAACACTAGCATATAATTATAATCTTAACCCAAATCATATGCATCTTTCTGAATATCCCTCACTCAGTTTTGATCACTATTTAAAAGAAACAAAAAACTACTATAATTGGTCAAAATGAGCTTGTCCCATTGAGATCAAGGGCAAAATTAGACTACTTTCTCGTTTGCTTAAGACTATGATTATCTTATTATAAAAAGAAGAAAAAATAGTGGCGGGAGCAATTCATTATGGCGCAATTGTAGTTACTTTTTTGCGTGACGCTACAGCCTAAATGACAGTTTCAAAAATTATAAAGTTGATTTTTCTTAAGTATCAACTAATCCAGTCCAATCGCTTTTGTGTCGACCGATTGTGTTGATTCAAGTTTCTGTTATTTTTAAATAAAAATGTAAAATACAACGATTTTTGTTTTGGCTCCCTGTTGTAAGCCCACCGCACCGGAAACGATGTATTAATACGCGTTCAATTCCGTGCGCATAATTTCCCTATCAGAAATGAGTGCGTAGTGCTCTGGTGCGCATGAAATCTGTAGTAAGACTGTAAAGTATGGGAAGCTTTGTAGACCAAAAAAAGAGAGAGAGGTAGAACGTTATGTTCACAGGTATATCCCGGATAATGCTTCATCTAGTCTTATTACAAAAAAAAAAATAGTTCCGGGAATAATTCATTGTGGCGCAATTTTGGCTCCTTTTTTTTTGCGCGACGCTACACCTTATATGACAGTTTCAAAAACAATAAAGTTGATTTTCTTAAGTGTCAACTAATCCAGCCCAATCGCTTTTATATCGACCGGCTGTGTTGATTCAAGTTTCAGGCATTTTTAAATAAAACGATGTAAAAATGGAAAATACAATGATCTTTGTTTTGGCTCGCTGTAGTAAGCCCAACGCACCGGAAACGATATTAATACGTGTTCAATTCGGTGCACACAATTTCCCTGCCAGAAATGAGTGCTTAGTGCTTTGGTGCGCATGAAATATGTAGTGAGACTGTATGTAGCGTCCCACTAGTAGGACGATCGATATTTTCTCACCCCCCCGCTTGGCGAGTCTCACTCGGCGACCTTCCTCCCCCCTCTCGCCAGCAAGGCCGGTATTTTTCTTTGATGTGGTTTGTTTGTTTCACTGTAGAATGTCTAGAAAATCTAGAAGGTACTGCGGTGTCCGAGATTACGCTAGGTCGACCTTGAGTGATGTAATTCTGTGACGTGTCTGTGTACGATTGGGTGGCTGGTATGTGTCCCGAACGATCTAGGTCTGTCTCGTGCTTATGGGGCGGTTAAGCCGCTTCCTGAACGTTCCAGGACAGAATATATATAAGGAGGGCCAGGCGAGTTGGAGTGGTGCAAATCGTGGGTGAAAATCGTAAGGTGCAAATCGTGGGTGCAAATCGTGGGTGAAAATCGTAAGGTGCAAATCGTGGGTGCAAATCGTGGGTGAAAATCGTAAGGTGCAAATCGTAGGTGTGTAAATCCAGTTGTAGTAGAAGTGTAAGTGCCTTCCCTGATAGGTGTAAGTAACTTGTGGATAACAGCTCTTGTTTACAGTTATTAAACGTTAGTATTAATTGTTCATCGGATCCTGTTATTTATTTCTACAACAGTTCGAGACAGTTTCGTTTTTTAAGGGGCAGACGATCAGTTCATCTGACTCTCCCCATCATAACGTGCTGAAATTTGCATCAACTGTTACACTGTAGAATATTGGAAGCTTTCTAGACCAAAAAAAGAGAGAAAGCTATGACGGTGACTTCACAGGCAAGTTTGTCCGGGATAATGCTGGGAACCTCATCTTTTAGCAACAAATATGTATACGCACTTTAATTTCTACAGTGATCTTGCAAATCATCAAACATAACAATCCCTCCCCCCCCCCCCCCCTTCGCCAACCGTTTCTAACGCTGATAGCTATCATCGAGCTTCCTCGGGTAATAAATCTCTCTGTCCATTCAAGCCGAACTTTCCCCAGCGAAGTGGAAAAACCCCAAGCCGAATATTCGGCTTCCCGTGAAAGAGACGGTATAAGCTTGACCCTTACAGAAATGAGGTAACACAAACGAATAAAACCCCATCTGACAAAAACTTATAATCTTTTCTTCCAAAATCACATCTTAAAGCCCGTAGAACAAATGTTTAAAGTTTTAGTGGGGTATCATACTAAACCCCGAACGTCACAGTCAGCAAAATGTACACCCAAGAAATAATGGCAAAAGCTGACTGTGTCTGACCGGGCATAGTATGATAGGGTCTTCCCCGGATTTACTCAGAAAATACAGGAAATTGTGGTGTGCACTTCTTGTCTGCCAACAGCTGACTGTGTCATTCTGGGCTCAGCATGATACCCCCTTTAGAACATCCCCCTCGTATAGAACGGTCGCAAAAAGAAAACCTAGAATTATTAATTTCATCTGTTTTCCCCGTTAACTTTTTGGGGTTTTTCTTTTCTGACCCAATAAAAGGAGTGTATGGGTGAGAGAGTGCAAAACTATGACTGGGTATATGTGTGTAAGTGTGGGTGTATTATGATTGTGTGTAGGCGTGGGAAGTGGGTGAGAGGAGGATAGACAAATAACAGACACTGAAATAATAATGTACCGCACGAAAAAGAGGCACAACTTCAAATGCCCCGAGTCTCGCCGGCATTGCCTGTCATATCAATACACGCTTGATGTGTCCAAAACAAACCATGCTTATACTAATAAGGAATTTTCTTGTGCCTTTTCCTTTTGCGTTTTATTGTATCGTACGAATATGATTTTTTTACGCGAGGCTTTGCTATAGTACGTTTTTCTTTCAGCCATTGCTTGACTTTGTTTCAAGCCTTGCAGAGACGCCATAGATTTTCTGTGGTGTTTAAAATAACAATTATTTGTGTTTAACATTACCTTTCATAGACAGAAGTCCCAGAGATCAGATTTCCCTCCACAGTGTTCAGAAAGTTGAACAAACAAACAAACAAACAAACAAACGAAAAAGTTCATAACAAACATCAATGTCACTGAGTATTACGATAAAGAAACATTACTGGCATCATAAATTTAATTATTTCGGAAGAATAAACTCCAACTGATCATAATTTTCAAAAAACAAAAACATCATGAAAGGTCAAAACGAAACGAAAAAAAAAATTTTTTTTAATTGAAAAACAATTTTGAAGAGTAAAGCTGGGTTTTCCTGTGTACGGAAAAGGAAACGGAAACGCAAACGTCAAAAATCCACCAAGTAGTAAGAAGAAAGAGTGTTTCCATGTGTACGGAAACGACGTAATCGAACAAATGAAAATATTCTATATCACTAATTGAAGGGTTTTTGACGTTCCCCGGTTGACCTTCCTCCCGGTACACATGAAAACCCTGCTTAAAAAATCAAAAGACATGAAATGCAAACGGGTTTAGGCCTTACGCCGGCGACTCATTAAATTTAAAACATAAAAATACGAATTAAATGTCCTCCAAATGTCCAGACAGAAAACTAGGCCATTTACGTTTGTAGTGTCATAGGACACCTATGTAAACATCTGATTAAAATTTCGTGTTCTTAAATTTTACGGGCGGATGCATTTTGACCTCGGCCTTGGCAAACGTTATGAATGAGTGACTCGTTCATCAATAATGTTGTGTCTTTGATTAAATCTGTATGGTTAAAACGTATCTGCCCTTTCTGCGTTATTGTTTTGTAATTAAATCATTATTCTTTCATGATGCTTGTAATGCAATTAATGTCTTTTTGTTGTTGTTTGTTGTCGTTTTTAAGTTTAAATGTCAAACTTTTTTTGTACCGAGATTGTTTCATCTACATATTTCTCTGAGGTTCAAAGACATTACGCTTTAAGAAATGACTCTAAATTCTGATGGGCTTAAAAATTATATCGTTTTATGTTATGCGTGTAGCCGCCAGACAAAATGAGGCACATTTCGGCACCATCTGATTCGAGAAAATCGTTAAAAGGCATCAGAGGGTCAATTTTATCGATTTTGCGTTTTCAGTATTTTTGAAAAGTTTAACCTCTTTACTATTCCTTTTCCAAGTGATAATGCTATTTGAGAACTGTAAATGCCTCAAAACTGAATTTTAATTGAGTCACCATCAATAATTTTGACTAAAAGCTGAAACTTTAAAAGCGCTTTTCTCAGAACTGTGGGTTGTGTCACTTCCTGTCTTTGAGATGCCAGATCTTCTCTGCTAATCAAATTACAGCAGTATTTTTTTTTATCCAAATGAAAGGGTTTTGAATAACCTATTTGGTGATACCAATATCTCCATACCACCAAAATACACACAATGCCTCATTTTGTTGAGTGGCTACACAGATTCTGATGGGCTTAAAAATTATATCATTTTATGTTATGTATTATATAATACCTCCTAAAAAGGAAATTCCTAATTGTTTTATTTTTTGTTGTTGTTTTTTTTTTGTTTGTTTGTTTTGTTTTGTTTTTTCTCTCGAATTCCAAACTATCTTTCCTCATTACATACACAAACATGTACACATGTACAAACAAACATACAAACGATAATGAAAACAAATACTGAAACAAGCAAACCAGCGTACATTATACGATTGCTTTCTTAATTTACAGGAGGGCATAATGTACATTGAGCTGAGATTCGTGAAAAGGTTGGTCCCCCATTCCTACTGGTTAAAATGATGAGTGTTAATTTGAAAATTAAGAGTGCAAAAAGCAACGATCATCAAGTCCCTGACAGTTCGCCACGCTCATAACATAGAATTGCCGAAGTCATTTTTTCGGTGTTTTGAGGGGAAATGCTCACCTTAATCAGACAGTCACGTTGTACCGTTCAACAGTTACATCGTTTTGTTTTATTGTCTCAGGGTTTTTTTAAACGAAGACCCACATCCATCTAAACCACCATTTAAACTGTTGTTAGGGGAGCGTAGACTAATGACAAAGCCAATTAGAGAAAATAATGAGTTATGTTCACTGCTCAGCTACAGCTTTCTATGTAAAATACCACGCTCCTCTAACAACAGTTACTGATAATTACATTCGAAGTAAACATTTTTCTTTGAATTTCAAAAAACACCAAAACATGACTTAGGCAGTTATGTTATGACCGTGATGAACTGTGTCCCAAAGACAGATAAAAACAAATAATTATTTATTTTTTTTTTAAAAACCTCATCCAATTCAATCAAAACAAGAACAAAGTTACAATATCCCCCATCCACACAAACGATGCATCGATACGTTCTAATGATCAGAAACTAGACCAGGTTTGCTATAACAGAGTTGACTTGACATCAAAAAGCTGACAAAAAAAAAACACAAAAAAAACTAAAAAGGTGCACCAGACCAGTGATCCTCAAAGTGTGGGGAAAGGGGTTGGGGGGGGGGAGGGGGGTGTCGAGACTCACTGTTGGACTGCCACGGTACGCGGGTGTAACCCCAATAGCTGTTATTTTAAGTATGTATGCACCCCAAGCGTTTTGCGCCAGGGGCACGTACGTATTCATACCTATCCCTAATGCCATCATTATCCTCACCCCTAAATCTTATCAAATCCTTTTCAGCCTGAAAAATAAGAGGAAAAACAAAAAGGAAATCTGAGAGAAAATGATTAATTAACGTTGTTGTTAGGAGTATTTCGTGAGGAGCTCTCCAGCTCTGGGGTCACTAGAGGCTTAAAAATACGCACCCTTAATGCAAAAGACTTGGAGAGACGTACATACTTGTAACAACATTCTTTTACAAACCGGTAAGTCTGCCATGTATTGTGACCAAAAGCCATAACAAAAACAGAACAAATTTCAGGTGAAAAGTGTATAAATTATAGAACACTACTGGAGAGAGAAAGAGAGAGAGAGAGAGAGAGAGAGAGAGAGAGCGGGAGGGAGAGAGGGTGAAAGGCAGGCAAACAGAGAGAGAGAAGTGAAGGGGGAAAGGATATAGAGAAAGAGAAGGAGAGAGGTGGGGAAGGGGGGGAGAGAGAGAGAGAGAGAGAGAGAGAGAGAGAGAGAGGGAAGGAGAGAGAACGAGAAAGAAAGGATGGGGAGAGAGAGAGAGAGAGACGCGAAAGAGAGAACGCAGAAGAGATTCATTGTACTTTTCCAATGTGATAACACTCTTAACAAAAGTGAATTTAGAAAAAAAAGACATTATTTACACAATAATGAAACGAAATGAGTAAATAATAAAATTGGTTTCTCCACACAAAATGTGGCATTCGCAAAATTTCTGGGCTGTTTCTACACAAAGTAGCGCTTAGCACGATTTAGCACATACGGTTTAAGAACATAGCCCCGAAACAGAAGAAAATGTTACCTTTATAATCAATTACAGTTGTTGCAGTGGAGAAGGCGGAAACAATGTGTGCTAAAACGAGTTAAATGTGACAATGCGTTGATGCATAAACAGTATTAACATGATATAGATGGATCATTCCATGGTAACAAAAAATGTAAACATCGGTAATCGTTTTTAAATTTTAGGACAAAACGAAGGGAATTATTTTATACAATAATATTTCTGTAACAAAACTTGAAATTTAATACATGTTACTAGATTTCCATAGTGAAACAGGATAATACAGTGATATCACATTCTGTTCTATTTTACAGCAACACGGGTTTATGTGACTTCATTCAAAGGACAAAGGCCAGTCTCATGGATGAGCGGATTGTAGGGAATACCCATCCATAAGGAATACACAGAACAAGGGCTCAAATCTATTGCTGAAGTCATTGACCTCGGGTGATTGGTGGGGGTGGGGGGGGGGTGGGGAAAGGAGGAATCTGGAGAGATGGGTAAGTGGGAAAATAGAAAATTATGTCTGTATGTATAATTTTATGTAGTTCAGTGTCAAACTCCAATGATCCCTAGTTTTCTAATCAAGACCATCATACTCTAATGGAGCTAAAGGGTTAAACATGTAAGCAACTAAAACGTCACCACTACTTGACCAACAATTATGACATTTACTGTGCTGCCTCAATTTTTGACTATTTATTACGTGAACGCATTCATTTCTGTCAAAATTCAGTACTTACTATTACTTATTTAGGGCCTTTTTTTTTTTTTTGAAAAAAGGATACATTTTCATCGAGGAGGAGAGAAAAGTATGATTGGCAATTTCGTTCATAAATTCTTATCAGTGAAATTTCAACTCACCAAGCTCTCAAAACCAAACTACAGCAAAGTCAGAGTGTGGCAAAAAGGAAATGGAAATCAAGCTTTCGGTTCGATTATATTGTTTGAGTATTATTTCTTACGCCAGGCTTTGCTACAAACAACTTTATTTTTCTTTTTTACCACATTTTGACTTTGCTTCAAGCCTTCCTGCGACCCCACAGATTTTCCGTCTTTGTTTTACAAACGAGAGTTTTGAAGAGCTATGTGTGGTCAACCCACCTGTGCGGATGTGAATGCTGGACATTAACTAAGGACATGGATAGCAAGCTGGGGGCAATGGAAATGTGGTTTTTAAAGAGACTCCTAAATATTTCATGGAAGGAAAGGAAATCAAATGAAATGGTGATGAAAGACGCCGACACGGAACGATCACTAATAAAAACAATTAGGAGAAGACAATTGCAGTTCATGGGACACCTGAATCGACACAAAAAGGTCTTGAACACTTTGCTCTAACTGGAAAAACACAGGGCAGAAAAAGCAAAGGTAGACAAAGAATAACATATTTAGAGAGTTTGAACAGATGGGAGACAGGGAAAAACCAGGATAATATCCATGGCTTTTTGAGAGCATCCGAACGGAGGAATGAGTGGCGAACTATGGTCGTCGATATCTGTTCCAGATCCAGCACTTGAAGTTGAAGAGAGAGTTTTACACTATTTTGTCAAGCCACAGGAGTGCACCCCAAAAATCCGTGAAGGGCGGAAAGTCACTGTTATCTTACACCATTAAACCCAAACTCAAACTCAAACTCAAGCCTTGATAAAGGCCAAGGCATTGCTCTCTGAGTCTGTACAGCGGGAGGTTGATGGACGCTTCTGGTAGGGTCTCTTTCTGCTCCATCTTTCTGTTATAATATTCTCTCCATTGTCTTGCTTTTTTCCTAGCGCAATGTGGCCCTTATCGTGTCGTCGTGCTTTCTCCAAACTCAACTTTCGGCTGGGTTTTCATGTATACGGAAACGGGAACGACAACGGAAACGTCAAAAACCCTGCAAATAGTGAATTAGAAAGAATATATCCGTACGCCGTTTCCGTACACATGGAAACACTTTCTCTTTTTACTACATGATGGATTTTTTGCCGTTTCCGTTTCCGTCCACACTTGAGAACATAGCTTTCCTCTGTGCAAAAGTAGACCCAAACCATAATTTCAAATCAAACTGCGCAGTTTCAATATCATTCTGATCCCCTGGCTCAAAACAGAATTGGCAACACATGTGAGAGACTCATTATTATCATTAAAACGAAGGGGGGAAAAAAACACCCACCGCTAGTCCGCCCGATATTTCATTCAGCACGTAGCGTACCTATAAAACCTGCAGTTTTGTACCTGCTCCACTGTCCAACTTCTGTATCACGACATTCTCTTATTTACTCCCCGCACACAAAGTTTGTCAAAGATTAAACCGAATGAACGAATTCCAAAATAATAAAAAATGCTACACACATCGGCAGGTTTGGTGACACCCAAACAATTGAATGGGTTTGTTCTATTTTATCCGAGACACAGAATACCTAGACGAACCATTCCTTCTTCCTCTATCTGTCCACAAATTGCCGGCGTATAAATCAGGTGAGTACAAGCTTTTGAGTTCAATTACGGAGGGGTGTGGTGGGCATTGTTGTATTGTTGACGTCCATGATACGCGCGCAAATCGACGGACGGAATTCGGGGATTTGATTAGTCTAGGTATCCAGTGTTCGGGTACTATTATGAGTGCCAAAATACTTTCAGTTCTGTTCTTGTGTTTCCAAAAAATTTCGAAATGAAGACGATTCTCGAAATAATTTTGACGCGCGCAATTTGTGTCCCGAATTAGATTTGCGACAGACTTATTTCAGTCTCGCTTGAGTTTCGAGACTACAAAATAAAGGGTATACTTATGGGTAGAGATCAGCGAATGTATTGTCTTCTGTGCAAAGTATGTACGTTAATCCAGGGCTATTGTTATTATTAAAATAAAGCATCTTGAGAGAGTTGTTATTTTCAGTCATACTATGCATGGCGAACAGTTTTGTTCAATATACAGTTTTAGCTTAAAAAGCAATCTAGACATTATGTGGAACTCAGATTTAGCACGTCCCAAACTAGTGAGACAGACCTGTATCGATCTCGCCCCTTGCGCGAGGTAGAGTTTAAACTCCACAGTCCTTCTTTCACACTAATGCCGTCTTTCCTGCAGTCTAGAAATCAAGAGTTGTCTACAAGTCCAGAAAGCAGTGCTATAATAATCAGGCCGCATAAGTCAGGCAACAAACTTTTAGGCAGCTGTAACATTTGAACTGCTGGAGATAATTGAATGAAATAAAAAGGCTTTGTCATCTTTAATTCAAGTTCTATAACTGATCACATAAATGAACTTGATCTAAATGAGCATTTCAGTCAAGACAGAAACGGTCAAATCACTTCCCGCGACAGGCTGAGACCTCATAGTTCTGAACCTTGTTTGGTTGACCAAGATAGGACATCAAATCATTAGGAAAATGAAAGATTTTTATTTCCCCGGGAACATCTTTTTTTTAATTAAATTTTTTGTTTTTTTTAAATTAAATTTTTTAGTTAACATATTTCGTTCAAAAGTTACAGCCGTTTAATGTTTGTTGCAAGTCTCATGCGGTGTGGAGTGGTATATTTTAGCATTCGCTCGTACGTCAACTCTATTGACGGTTCACAAAATCACTGTATGGCCCGAAGTCTTTCAGGTAGGCAACATTATTTCCAAATGCAACAAAGTGGATACAAAAGTCTATTATTGAAAAATCCTTCGCTTTCCGACCACGGCCGTTCGTTCTTTACTTCTTTTCTTCAGAAAGTTGTCAAAAAGAAAAATCCTCCCGCTGAATGATAATTATTGCCATGAACACATAAAATCAGCGTAAGTAACATGCTGCTGTTGAGGTGGAATACGCGGTTTTATCCAGAGGCATTTGAAAGACTTGGGGGGTGGAGGAGGGGGAGGGGGGGGGGGAGCCTGTATGTTGACAGTTGCAAATAAAGAAGTAGAAGACGAAGTAGATTTTTAGAGTTGCGGTAGTTTGAATGAAAAATGCAGCCGCTACCAGAACAAAAAAAAAATATATTTGAAATGTCAGTGGAGTTTTTCTGAGCCGTCGTAATTTTTGTGTTCTTGTGCGGGCAATGTTCAAACCTGGAGCGGTTTAGTATTAGAGAGAGGCTGAGTGTGGAAAAAGGTAGAGTTAGGGTAAGAGGGAGAGAGAGAGAGAGAGAGAGGGAAAGAGAGAGACAGATAAGAGCGAGAAAAAGAGTAAGAGAGAGAGGGAGGAGACAGAGAGAGTTGATAAAAGAAAGACGAGAGAGAGAGAGAGCGGGGAGATAGAAAGAGTTGAAGAAAGAAAGACAAGAGAGTAAGAGAGAGAGAGAGAGAGAGAGAGACAGTGGGGAGACAGAAAGAGTTGAAGAAAGAAAGACAAGTGAGCGGGGAGACAGTAAAAGTTGAAGAAAGAAAGACAATTGAGAGAGAGAGAGAGGGGGGAGGGGTGCGTGAAGACAGAAAAAGTTCAAGAAAGAAAGACAGAGAGAGAAATGGTGAGACACAGAGAGTGGGGGGCGGAGGGGAGAGAAAGTGAGAGACACACATAGAGAGAGAAAGACAGAGGCGAAGAGAGAGAAAGATTGGTAAAGTCCCGACACAAAGCTACAGTAATGTTCAAGGCCGGGTGAGAGGACAGGAAATGGGCAATGACCCGATATAAAAACCGAATGCAAAAATTAAGTTTCTTTCGCATAAACTATGCAGACTTATTGGCGTGTGAACTCTTGCCACCGACACCAAATATCAGAGAGTGCAAAAACTGAGAGTTTCACCAAGCAATCTGACATTAAAGGCGTCTTCACATGAATGACTCAATTTTCATACACACGGACCGACTTTCTACATTTTTCATTCAGTTAACCCTCTAGTGCCTAAACGAAAACTGCCAGTCCTAAAACTTCTGACACAATATTGCTGAACCGATTTCAAATAGAATCTAGTCAGATTATTGCAAAAATATAGATACGTAATTGCAAAAATTATTTGTTAATGAAATAAGAAGAGTGAGTGTATCAAATATAGAATATTTTTGGCTCCAGATGACCTATTTTTCAAATATGATACACTGGGCGTTAGAGGGTTGAGGTATCTTTAAATAAAAAACTTTATTAAAAAATTATTCAGAAGTGTAGTGCATTGCCCTCTGATGATGAGGTGATACTGTATCTGGTATTATTACAATAATCTGGTGTGATTTTCATGAATGTACGAGCTCAGTTAATGTGTACTGAGGAGGGGGGCATCAATAAAGTACCTACTGTCACGAGCGAGTGAGCGAGGGTCAATAAGTGCGGGGAAGGGACTTGAAGCGTGCATGTTGTGAGTGAAGTTGAGGCGTAGTAGAGGCAAAATCTGAATAGTCAGATCACTGCAAGTTAAGAAGTCCAAGGAGACAGACGTGAGAAAGCAGTCGGGAGATTGTGTGTTTTCCAGTGATGACTGGTAGGTTGAACTATGATTGATAATTATGGTGATTGATGTACTATGTTCTCCTATGACCATGATGTAAATAAGTTATATGTGAGGAATGTGAAAGTCATTGATTACTGTGTATAGAGATGTGCGCAATGAGCGATAGATGTAAGTTAGGATCATGGATTCGTAGCGAGTCTGAGTACTGTGTAATACGGTGGAGGTGTGTTACCGTAGAGAAGTGCAGATGTGTGGTGAGTGAAATGTGGACTATTGTGTGTACGCTTGATGGTTCGTAATGAGTGGTGAAGTGGATAGTAAGTGTATGGTGTTATACAGATGTAATGTTATTTCTATAGGTGCCGGGGTCGGGCAGAGAAGCCACCCGCGGTGAGCGGACTTGTGCCGGGGTTGGGCCGAAGGCTACCCACAGGCCTGCCTGAGTGAAGCTGTCGCGCAGGACAGCGGGAGCACATGAGTCGTGGCAGTCTGGCCACAGACAGGGACGTTGTTATTGTCCTTGTTGCTATTAAGATGTTAATGTGCTATTGAGATACTAATGTGCTATTGAAATATTAATGTGCTATTAAGACATCGAGGGGAGATTGAGATACGGAGATTAGGTTGAGCAGGAGCCAATAAGAGAGGCCAACAAGTAGTATATATATGGATGTGAGGCTGAGGCCAGAGCATAGTTAGGAAGTAACTATCGGGTTGTGGACCCGGAGAAGAATGAATGTTGGGAATACTGACCATTGAATGGTATTTGAATTGAGTTAATGTAATGTATGTAATTGCACAGATATCTTACTTTTATATATAATAAATGTGTGAGTCTGTTTGGTTGTTCTGTTAAGTGTTATACTTGTTCGTTCGTGATTGTTGTCTTGTCATAATTATTACATCTCCCAGTCTGGGATTTGTGACACCTACTACGCTGGTAGGTTGGTTTGGGGGGGGGGGGGGGGCGGCGCCGTGCATGCAAAAAAAAACCCTACTTTGGGAGAGATGAGGTTTCTGGGAAGCGTACATAGGTAATTTTTTTTTTTTTTAAATTATGGCAACGAATTTAGTTTGGTGTTATGAATATTTTTTTATTTTTTTTTCTCTCGAAATTAAGTTGTTGGACTTCCATGAAAATCGTGATTTTTTATGAAACAATCAAATTAAGCAACGAACCTTCATGGATAGTATTCATCATTTTGATGGCCTTGCACTCGTAAAAGCGCTAGCGTACATGGGGGAGAGTAGGAGCAAAGTGTTCGCCTGGCATGCCGAAGGTACCGGGTTCGAATCTCAGTCGGTGCAGGCATGTTGGAAGTTTGCGATTTTTCTCATAATAATATTTCCTGTCCCTAATACTATGATCGAGCACCTAGTCTTCTCTGATAAGGACGAAAAATTCGGAGGGCCCATGTGCACGTTGCGCACGTTAAAGATACCTTGGCAGTTGGAAATCGAGAAGAGCAGGCCGAACAGACTGTTGCAAAGGCAAAATTCTAAAAACAAACAACGAATCCCTACCACAGCAAGAAAAATAAAAACAAAAAGAAGTGAGGTGTAAATGCCAAGGACAACGAAACTCCTAAAATAAAAACCTAATTACATGGGGGAGAGGAGGAATCAAAAGTTGCCCAAATCGAACACACGTTCCTATGGCCTCTTTAGCCGTTTTCATCCAAGATTGTTAAACTTTATCCTACATTCAACACTCTCGTCTTGTTAGAGAGCAGTATTCCTAATTTTGAACCCTGCAGGTGCAAAAGTGGCCATTATAGTGCCGACAAGCCCTTAAAATCAAAGTCAAACTCCTAATTTTGAATCAGGTCACCTGGACCCAATGTTCTATTTCTGAAACATTATCCTATTTTATTAAGAATTAATTTTTGCCGATAAGTATAAAGCTGTGTTCTCAAGTGTACAGAAACGGAAACGGAAATGGCATGAGGAAACGACGTGCGGAAATAAAACTTTGTGTGTCCATGTGTACAGAAGCAGAAATGGCCAAGATAAAGGAAAAATATCACGTTCGTACCAAGTCAAAAGACTTTAACTTCACGTGATCAATTACTTTAATATCGCCGCCTTCGTTCTTGTTAATTCCAATTCCACTTTTTGCATGCACAGCAGCTGAGAGATTAAACAGTTTGCGGGTTTATATTACGATAAGGAGTTGAAATAAATCGGAACAGATAAACAGTGCCGCAACGCATTTTAAACAAATGTAATCAAAGTGTGCGTTTGCTCTAGACCCTTTTCATTTACCGTCCTCCATACCACGTGATTTGCAAACAAAATGGCGGCGTGCCCCATTTGTAGGGCGGAAGCGGTGGACAACAATCGAACGATGCCATCCTCTTGTTGGGCACCCAACTGTACAAACTCGTTACGTGCTGGTTCTGGCATAAAAATGCATCTTTGCTTAGACTGTGCACATATTCAGATGCCATCACTAAGGCAAGTTGAGGTTTTTGCCCTACACGGTGCTTTTCGATGCCGTGCGGCTCCCCACAAACAACCGTAACGCGGAAGTGAAAAGGGTCTATACCTCTTCTACATACTGAAGGCTCTACAGTTTTTTCAGAAAATGGAGATAGAACAAACTAGAACTAAGGTCGCGCTGTGTCTAACACGTGTTTCTTCTCAAAATTGCAATGTTAAATTATCCTCCATATTGTCAATGGGTTTTGGGTATGAGAGCAGCTCTGTGAGAGGTTGCCAAAAAGTTTGACATTATGGGACCGAATTCCAATCACAATACCAAATAGAGAAAATACTGAATACGTTGTGTTCACTGCCCAGCTATAGCTTACAATATGATAAAAAATACCACGGTTCCCCTAAAAGGACAAAAATACTTGTGCTCAGACAGACTACAGTTTCGATAATTCACTAATGCTGACATTATTTCGCCGGTTTCATGACAAAGGGGCGAATAGGTGCACACCTGTTTGTTATCTATCCGTCTCTTCATCATGAAAACGGCGATTTTTCAAGTTTTACCTCTAAAATTCGCTAGGTGCTATATCGATCTGATGTCTCAGGCACCAACCATCCAATTAAAATTTTCTCAATGGTGGAGTTGCACTTTTTTGTTGTAACCAGAAAAAAAACAACCTCATTATGTATTAATAATGTATGTTTCTAACCCTATACAGAACACAAGAGAAATGATTTTCAAGAAAATGTTTAAAGTTGAAACTGTGATTAAACTGACTGTCTCAGTTCACGGTTTCCTATGAAACTAATACTCGTAATATTGGGTAAGTTTGGGGTTTTTCCTTGTTCCTGTAAAGTTTGACCTATGTAAATTGGGGTTGCTTGTGGTTGAGACCATCGACATTATAATATCAAATTTAAAGTTACGTTCATCAAGCAGATTGGCTGTTGCGATTTGAATTTCAAATGAGGACACTCCACGCGTGAAAACAAGCTAAAGCGGGGACTACGTCATTGAAACCAGCACAACTGTTTTTTGTTTTTTTTCTTTTGCAAAACTGCAGATGACAGCGCTTTTTTGTCGAATACACTTTGAACTCTTTGAATTGACTTTGTCTTTTGTTTTTCTATTGAATTAACGGGGAGAGCAATATTTCAAATATAAATAATGTATATCTCGAGGGTGCTCCACCAGACTGTGTTATGTCCAACTGTATTCATTGCTTTTAAATGCCTGTAAATATCCAACACACAATTAAGGCTTGTGACTTTATTTCATAACGCAATAAAACTATTCATGTGACAGTGTTGAAGTCATTGCAATTATGTGAATTTTCATTAAGGTGACAAGTTCAATCTCGTTTTTCTCAACTTGCCTATTTCGGATATACACCATTCTAGTTGCCAGTCCTCGATATAATAATTATTAGTGTTTATTTGTAAAACTAAAAATGCATTAAATAGTAGGCAATACATTTCAAATGAAACAGTTGTTCGTTGTTGTTTTATTGTTGTTGTTTTCTCTCCTGTACAATTAGTTCCTTTGCACTTACGCGGTTTCATGATAGCCTAGCCTCGAAATTACCCAACCGATGGCCCGCGGATCACAATCCGGCCCGTCAAAGACTTTTAGCAAACTCAACAAGCTTCCTCGGGTTTTTTTTTCTGAACAGAACCAAACGTAATAGTATTTAAATTATCTCGAGGATTGGTCACCAGAATATTTTATATCCAAAATAGTCAAACTGAGAAAAAGTTTGAAACCTGTAACTTTAATGAAAATTCAAATAATTGTAATAATAACTTCAGCACTTTCACGAAAACAGTTTTACTGCATTATGAAACGAAGTCATAAATTATATCTAGTGTATTGGATATCCACAGGCATTTAAGAGCAGCGAATAAAATTGGACATGACACATTCTAATTAACAACTCTCGATACATACGTATTTTTTTTTAAGATAGATTTTTTAAAGGACTGCTGCTAGTCCCAGCAAATTCGTTACAGAAATATATCTGTACTTATTGACACAGGTCTAACGACCCAGCTTTTGCTATACTGACCTTTACAACAGCTTAGCATTTTCTGTATGTCTTTGTAATTGACCACGGTCCCCTAACATCAGTCTTGCATATTACATTTAAACAGCTAAAAGTGAGTGGCCCACGATGGGACTAAACCTTGCATCTCTGTGGTCTTAGCATTACTATGTATTTAGTCTCACTAAGTTGTCCCTATGTAACATCTTTTCATTATACCCGAGACACAGAATACCGAGACGTACCATTTCTTCTTTCACTATTTTATATCCACAACTCGCTCGCGTATAAACGCGGTGTGTACTTCTCACAAACAATGCTCTTTGGTACTGGTCTTTTTCGTTCAATTATGAAGGGATGTTGTACGATGCGAATTGTTGCATTCTTGACACGGATGATACGCGCCCAGGTGAATGGACGGAGTTTGGCGAATTGAACCGTCTCGGTATCTTGTGTCTCTGATTATATTAATATTCTAAAAAAATAATAACAACAGCTTTGCATTACAACAACATTCTCTCCACACCAGCAGATTTGGAAAGCAAGAATGAAAGGGACCATCACATTTATCTCCACTTCTGTGCGATGCCATGTATTGTTTCTTCAAAAGAGATATGGTACGGGTAGATTTGAAATGTATTTATTGGAAATAAACGAATTTATCCCGTTGTTTTTTCAAGAGCCGGAGCAGAGCCATGCAGTATTTTGAGTATTCGCTGTGTTGCCGTTGCCAAAGCCTCTCTGAAGTACAAGTAGTCCGAAGCTTGGTTTGTTGGCTGGAGTCCCTTGTACAAGGTTTGGAATCGCGCCAGGCTTTGAGGCTTGGTAGTGGTGGTGGTGGTAATGGTGGTGGTGGTAGTGGTAGTAGCGGTGGTATAGATTCCTGGGGGTCGTGAGGTGCGCCAGTTTGGTCTGCTCGGCGGTAAAGGTCAGCACAGGATTTTCCCTCATTTCCTTTCGTTCTCTCTCTCTCTTCCTCTTTGTGTCTCCTTTTCTCTCTTTCTTTCTGTCTTGTTCTCTCTCTCTCTCTCTCTCTCTGTCTCCCCACCCTCTCTTTTTCCCACCTATAACCCAACATGCGGCAAAGAAAACATAATACATTCTTTCATTCACTCTATCTCCCTTTGTTCTTCACTCCTCTCACCTACCAACAACCCACGACACTACCCTACAAAGTTACAATATTCATTCACGGACATTGAAAGCATAAAGCTTACACAATGACGTCATTTCTCACTTACAACCTTTCTCCTTCTTGCCGGACTTCAGACCTGCCAATCTCCACAAATCCAAATCAGGCACATTAAGGGTAAATACTCAGGATTTTGAGTAACAATTCGAGATCAGCTTTATAATGCGACCACAGTTCTTGTTTGTTCGATCTCCATTAAAAAAAAAAAAAAAAAAAACAGGAGATCTTTTAATACGCAGAAGAGATATAACAAATGCACACATTGACATGTTTGAAATGTGTTGTGCCCATAGAGATATAGTATCTCTATGATTGCGCCAAAGTGTTTCCCGGTTCCGAGTTGTTCTAACTCCATAATACTAGCGCTGCAAACGTTTAACGTCGAATTTCTCAGTTAAAGTGGATTTGGAACAAACAAGAACTAATGTCGCCCAGAATGTCCTGAAATTAATCAAATGTGTAGAATTCAGCAGTTGTACTATATTATTAACATACAGTTTTTCTCTCCAGTAATATTCACAACAATGCGCGTTTGTTCTTGCTGGAATTTATTTTGTGTTCTTCTATTCACTGAACTTGGAATTTAAATCCGTGTAGTACCGAGAATCTGGAATGTCTCAAATTCAAAGAGTTTTCGGAAATCCGGGAAATAATCCCGGATTGTCAGGGATGGTTAGCAGGCCTGGGATTCGCTCCTAGCTCCACAATTTCCACACAGACCAAAACAATGACATCTCCCTCCCCCATCTTCAATCCACATTAAATTTGTTGTAATTTCTAATTTGCAAATCCTAAAGCCGTGTTTTCATGATTACGGAAACTGAAACGGCAGCGGAGATGTTAAAAAGCCATCAAGTAGAAAAAAGAAAGAATGATTCCATGTCTACGGAAGCGGTATTTCCGTACACAAGAAAACATTCTATTTCACTACATCAAGGTTTTTTTTTAACCTTTCCATTGCCGTTTCTGTTTTTCGTACACATGAAAACCCAGCCTGATGCCATTTTTGTCTTCTCTCTGCCGCCCGTATTCCAGTTTTCAGACCAGCACGGACGGCAAGTTGCTGTCTACAAAAAATTATTGTTATAAAACACGTTTGGGTTACTTAAGCTATACGTCTCCGTCAGTCCCAGCAAAATATTTTCTACCAAGGGTGATCTTCATTATCATAATCTTGTTGGTGCGCTTATGTGTTTGTTTCTGTCTTTGTGTGTGAGACAGAGAGATAGAAAGAGAGAGAGAGGGGGAAGGGTGAAAGAGTGAAAGAGAGAGTGAGATAAAATAGAGAAAAAGAGACAGGAAAGAGAGAGAGAAAGAGACAGGAGAGAGAGAGAGAAAGAGACAGGAGAGAGAGAAACACAGGAGAGAGAGAAACAGAGAGAGATAAAGAGAGAGAGAAAGAGAGACAGGGGAGCGAGAAGGAATGACAGGAGAGAGAGAAAGAAAAAGAGATATGAGAGAGAAAGAGAGAGGGAGAAGGAGAGAGAAAGAGAAAGAGACACAGGAGAGAGGGAGAAGAAGAGAGAAAGGGATAACAGAGAGAGAGAGAAAGAGAGAGAGAGAAAGAGAGAGAGAGAGAGACAATAGAGAAAGAGGAGAGGGAGAAAAAGGAATAAAGGGAAAGAAACAATGGAAGAGAGAGAAAGAAAGACAGGCAGACAGAGACACAGAGACAGACAGACAGAGACAGACACGCAGACAGACAAAGAGACAGACAGTGACGCAGTCAAACAACCATAATGTGTCACCCTTACACAATTAATGTATCCTTCCAAATTCTTTCCTACCATAATCAGACACCCTGCCTCCCATCTCAACTGAGATCTCTATTATACAGGTAATATCACAAAGCAACATACCCTATTTCATCATCAAAAGCACAAAAACACGTCAAAACTTAATTACAAATAATAATGAAAACAAAGAGTGAAGGCTGTACAACTGTTTCATTTTCTTTGATAAAAAATATATTTACAAGGAATAATATAAACAATTTTTGTTGCTATTTTAAGATACAAGACCAAAAAAAAAAAATATGATGATTCTCAATTCAACGAACATTCCTCAACATCTCCATTGCGTAAATTTTAAATAATGCCATTTTCAAACACAACGTCATCAACAAGATATAAACAAAAGCCATGTTGCTCAGCGACAACGTACTGACAATATCCTGGATTTCTCAGCAGTGCTATCTGCCGTCAAAATTGTCGTTGACGTTTTAACAAATCAAAGATACTGGATACAATCAACTCTTAGTCTTAGTGTCTTTGACTATAACCAAAGATACTAGAAACGATAAGATGAGACACTCCCTTCTTCGCACCTCTAAAAAGATTGTGTACACACTTTGCGCGCTGATCGGGGGCATGGCCCATGGCGCATAGCATGAAAAGAATGTTTGATATAATGATAAATTAATGATGTTGATTTGTTACAGTGTTACTGTGACTAAAAAGAAAAAATAGCCAGAGTTTTCGCACAGACTTTTGAAGCTAAAATTACAAAATAAGTGACGCCAATCAAGGTCCACAGCGGTGGCTGAAGGAACAAAATTCAATATTTTCCTTGTTTGGCTTAGTAAAATACTGCATTGTTCGTGACTTCCGCGCATGGTGGTGCGAAATCTGTGCACGCTGAAAGCACTAGCTGTCTCATCTTACTGTTTCTAGTATCTTTAACTATAACTCCGTTGCCTAAGGCCTCATCCTTCACGTATCATCTTGTACGCTCCTGGGGAAGGAGGGAAGGTTGCCTCCTAGCATAACAAAAGCATACATGAGAGGGAAGAAGGAGGGGGTGGAGGAGAGGGATGCCTAATTCCCTTGACCCCCGGGGTTGCCCTATCTATGTTGCCTGGCTGGTGTTGTGGAATCCAACTCTGCCAGATAATGTCTCAAAATAAACCAACAAATGAACAAACCAACCAGCAGAAAGTAACAATAAAGAAGGAAATATTCCATACAAACAACAAAACAAAAAAAATCAAACGAAAAAACCCCGCAAACTGGCCCTCGAGTTTAGCTGAACTGTTGCTTGGGAGGACGGGGAAGGGGGGTGTAGGTAAGAAAAAAAAAGGGGGGGGGGAATAATTAAGCCATAAAGCTGTTCAGGGAAATACGTTTTTAAAAGATTAAGACCCGCTATTACAGAGGCCTGATATACGAGTCTTAAAAGTGTCTTAAACTACACATGACAAAACAAATTCATGCTCGTTTGATTGAATATAACGGCCTGTTATATGACAATATTTATACTCCTACACAAGATCAACCCCTACGAAAAGGTACAAAGAGAAAGAGAGAGAGAGAGAAAATATGAGCGTCATAACAGGCTATCTAATGGATAACATTTTCTGATTTTTATAACTATCTCTTTATAATCTTAATGGCTTTCGGTAACTTTCGGCAACTTCAGCGCATGAATGATGAATGGGGTGTTATCAGAGGCGGAAAGCAGGGAGTGCTACAGAATACTTGATACGCTTATGTTTCAAATCTCTCCCATTCTTCTTTTCCAACCTGAAGCTCAGAACTGCCATTCATACATTGTGTGGTGAAACTGACAAAATTTGAATCGTTTTTTTTTTAACACCTGTCTTTCTTACCTGGGAAGGAATAGAAGAGGGGAAGGGGATATCTCATATTATCATAATTATTTCCATATTTAAGATCTCTTGCAGTATTTCTTGGCCCACAAATCGTCAATCGAGTGAACTCTTCGCCCTCCCCTCTCCTTGGTCATTTTTTTCTTCCCTGCCTCCCGTCCCCGAATAAGAAAGAAAGAGAGAGAGAGAGAGAGACAGACTGAGAAGTAGAGACAGGCAGACAGACATAAAGAGGGAGTTCCCCGAGTTCTTCAGCTACCCCAGTGGATAATAATAATCATATCTTTTAAACTGACCGAACTGATTCTTCATACACACGTAGCGGTCATGCAGTCTTTGGCTGCTCTATCGTACTAGTAGTAGTCGCAGGCCTACTTATTAAAATATTCAAGAAAACGGTGCCGTACGTAAGAGGTGAAAGAAAAAAAATAATACTGTAACGTCACATGGACTGGCCTTTGTAGCAGTAAATATTATATCATAATCCATATGGAAGTACGTGTCCATAAACCACTTTTTTTTTTTTACAGATTGGCTAAACACATAGATATTATCTGAACAAAACAGAAAGGTTGACATTCCAAAATCATGTTATCATTCCTTAACGTCAAGAGTTTGGATTGATTTGTAAGAAGTTATCGCAACGGATACACTGATACAGATGCCATACCCAGCCCTCTTTGTGTCTCTGAATCTTTCCAAACGTGGATCTGTATCCAGTACCGGTCGGGTACAAGACAATATTAACACCTGATAACCCGGAATAGAGTCGTAAACAGAATAAGCGGCCGCTTTTCTACAAGTGACGTAAAACTCCCAAAGCGTCGCAAACCTACCGCATTGGTCGTTTCGTTATTCTACAACGTGATATAATGTAGAGGTGTCTTTAATGTTATTTTCTCGCTTATTTTGTTTCAAACCAAACATTTTACAATCTTTATCAAAAGTGAAATGCCTAGACATTCAGTTGTTACAATTTCCTTTTTGTTTATATCTCGCACAATCGATTTCATATTTAGGGAAACGCGCCCAAAACCCGCATTTCCTCAAAAGTAAGATCTTATCTTTACGCCACTATGTCAAAAAGAAAAACCACTAGTGAAGTATTCAAACTCAGTTAATGGCATCAACATCAGTGCTTTGGGGGATTTTTAACAAATTCCACAGTAATGATACTGAAGGTATACTTTGGATAACATTTACGCGATTTGAATGATTCAGAAGACACAGTAACTTTGGCTTTCCGGGCGTATGCCACATTTTGTAGTTTCAATGATCATAACACAAGACAGTTCCGGAATCAACGTAACGTTCGGGATACGGACAGTAATTTGGCGATAAAATACTAATAAAACGACCACGCCACGGTTCTTATCCCCAAAGTAACGTTGACTTTTAAAATCATCTATTTGACATTTCCTTTACTAGCTCCACGTTCATTTCCACAATATAAAATGCGACAGGCGCTGAGATTCTCATTCGGTGAACATTAGAATGCAAGAAGTCAATAAAAGGAGCCTCTATCAGGTCTTCTTTTCTTAACAAATTCAAAAATCTTTCTACTTCCATTCCTTGTCGGTTTGTTTCAAGTTTCTACTTTAGCAGCTGTAATAGTCTGGGTTAGATCTACAGAAGAGGGAACTATCAGAAGTGAAAGAAGCCCACTTTTCGTGAACACAGAAAGCATAAACCGCGCCATTTTGGGTGAAATGCAACTTCACTTGACTTGATCGGCAGTAAACAGTACCCGTTTATGCATTTCCACTGAGCGTAAGAGCTTACAAACGGCTCTAAATAGTTTCAATCGATCCCAAAATTTGAACAAACCACACTGAACAGATTCGCACACTGACTTTGGTGAAGGCGGCCTCTTTCAATTCTTGTTACCGCCGTGACCTAGTTTCGCGACTTGGCGGGAGTGAGATCTCTCTATAAATTATATAGGCCTACTCTATGATATTACATTAAACATCGTTGCGAGCGTGCCCAGTTACGAACAATCGATCTGATCAAAAATGGCACAGGGTAGTTAAAATTGATGACGTATTCCTGCCTTATATCGCTTCTGGTACTATCTCTATTTTGTGGAACTGACTCGCTTTCCAGGTCGCAACTCCCATCATTATTATTTAATCCAAGAATAATCACCCTAGCCCCTGCATGAAAGTTGATTTGTTGCAGTCTCATGCCCTCACCAAAGTCCCCATCCTCCCAAAAAATGAATGAACCATCCTACATCTTGGTACGAACTGGACATTCTGGTAAAAAAAAAAAACAATAAATAAATAAAAGTTGGAAACAAACTTATATGGACTTGAAATTAACAGTACACTTTTCTTCCTTGCACACGAGGTTAAACGGCTGTGCCAGGGGGAAAAAAAAAGCCTTTATAAGCTAATCTATGTCGAATTCACTTTGTGACAGAGCTTTATAGAATGAAAAGTGGCCCATATCATGTACCTGGGTTATGATTTGGTACGACAACTAATTTCCTTTTTGGGGTATCACAAAATGGAAATTGAACGGCGCTTTTTTGTTTTGTCTTACAAGACCTTCTTCCCTACACACGACAGACAGCAGACCACTGGTTCTTAACATTTTACGGGCTATCGCGCCCCCTCAGCCTCCAAATTATCTGCCCCTCCCCCCACAAATCCCTACTCTATTCCAACAGGTACATTTCACAAGAAGACACATACTGCACACAAATAAAGATGTTAAGTTTTTCGAAGCTATTCGGGCGTGTTGAACATTCAGTATCAAACAAAGCATTCTTTAAGAATTTTTCTGTTTCACTTAACCCATCTACGCGTCCTGTTGAACAAGTCAGTGCCTGCCCCGTACTTGCCCCCCCCCCCTTCATAGTTTTCGCCCCACGTCGCCCTATTCTTCGTTTTTCACTACTTAATGGGTTGTTGTTATTGTTTTTCCTGTTGCCGTTTCAGTTTCCGTAAACATGAAAACCCAGCTTAAAATAAAATTTTACCGGGGATGCAAAAGCAAAACAAGAACATCGCGTTGCGTCCCGTTTAAACGGTTTTCTAGCTTTGTTCAAATTCCATTCAGTGATCAAACGAAACTGTTAGTCGTTCAAAAATTACAACCCAGATAGCATGATCGAGAATATTTTATTATATAATAATAACAGTGGCGGGCCAACATTTTTTTCTGGACCCTGAAGCTTGAACTGTTAAGGGACCCCTTCGCAACCCGCAACAATAGAGCAGCATTTAAAATTCTATTATTAAAAAACAAGCTTCTTAAGCCCTCCCCCACCCCCCCCCCTCCCCAACCCCGGGATGAGGGGCCCTGAAGCTTTAGCTTCCTTAGTTTCATAGCCGATACGCCACTATATAATAAAGATGATTTAAAAAAGTGAATCTGACCTGGATTGGCGTATATTTACGGTCTTTTTCGGCAACACTGCAGATGGTATTCTTGGCAAATTCTACCGAGCTAGTGATATCATTCAATGCACACGGGAGTCAAGGTAGTGCAATACCATAGAAATAAATCCAGACTGCGTTTTAAAAGGATGATAACGATAACAGTGGCAAATAACATTCCGGATGAAATTGAAAACCCGGTGAAATTAACTGCGTTTACCGGCGATTTGCGGCAAGTTGCACGCAGTGGCATTTTCTTGTGCGTTTTCGTTATATATATATATATAATATACAACCATCTTATATTATTAATAATACTTCAAGTATTATAACAGTTCGTTCACTGGATAACCCACCTCTCACGTGACTAAAACAGTCAAAAGCTGAGACAGTTTCCATCGACCATTACCGGCCCTGCCTTCCGTATGAAATCGTGTTATTTCATTTATTATATTTAGGGTGAAATAATATAATTATGTTCCAGATTTTTAAAAATTACAAATCCCAGCCAAACCTGAATTCAAAAGTTTGATTTAGCGATTTTAAGTGGAAAAAAAACTAAACTGATTTACTAAATATACATACATGCACCCTCGTGCCTTTTCAGATTCCCAGAAGCCCAGTGTATAGTCGGGGTATTTCTGAATTACTAAATACATGTAAACGTTTACTCCGGTACCTTTGCACTTTCCCATTAAGATCAGTGTATAGTTAGTGTATTCCTGAATTACTAAACATACATGTACTCGGATGCCTTTCCATTTTCCCAGTTAGCCCAGTGTATAGTTAGTGTATTCCTGAATTACTAAACATACATGTACTCGGATGCCTTTCCATTTTCCCAGTTAGCCCAGTGTATAGTTAGTGTATTCCTGAATTACTAAATATACGTGTATTCTGATGCCTATTCGCTTTCCCAGTAGGCCTAGTGTATAGTCAGTGTATTCCTGAATTACTCCATTCAGTAATACTCCGATGTCTTGTTCAGTCTCCTCACTACCAACACTATAATCTCTCACTTATTACAAGAATCATAAACAACAGTAGCCACTTCAATGATAAAAAAATGAGTTCATATATCTGTAACACTACGATTTGCATTGGTCAATTTACATCATGTATCTTCTATGAGGCTACAACAAGGCCAAATGCCTGATCATTTTATGAATCTGAGGTGCGTTCAAGAAAGAAATAAGGTGAAAACAATGGTTTCTTTCCCAGTATAATGTCAAACTATAAATTGTATATTATATATGGCCCAAGGCTAGATCAATGCAAATCTCACTGTGGATTTTATGATTTGCAGTTTGCATAGATTATACTATTTAGGGCCGTGCGCATTTTGTAAACGATGACTTCAAATTATGAGTGTTTATTCACTATATGTGAAGGGCTCCAGGGAAATGGTCCACATCACCATTTTTTTTTTTTTTTAAGTTGAGTTGAGAGTATACTGTGAAAGTACAAATTGTCCGGAGAAGAATGCACTTTATTTCAGGTAAAATTGTTGAAAATTTAACCACTTCAATGTGGCAAGGTATAACTTGTCATTTTTGAGAAAAATGCATTTGAAGTCCACGTAAATTTAAAAAGACTACTAGGCTGGATCAGAAAAAATTAATTAAAAAAAAAAACACCACCATATCTACAGGCGGAATTTACTAAAATCCTTTTGCCCAGGCATCACAGACTAATAAATTAACCAGACTGGAAACACGAGCTTCGGGCTGTGTCGTTTTTTACGGATTTTCCCGAACGGCGACCGCATAACCAACATGGCCACCACTCGGGAAATTCCGATTCTAGTTCTATCTGCAGTAGAAATTTCTTTTTATTCGTCAAGATTGGTTGTACATGTATTAATTTCTTGGTGCGGAACCCAACTTCCGCGTTCAGTAGGCGCGTCAAAATGGTATCATTCAAAATTGTAGCTATGCTGAAGCGTCGGTCGCTACTGTAAACCTAATGTGGCGGATGATTCATGACCTTTCGCTGTTTTGTGACGTCACACAATGGGATCATCCAGTCTGGGTATTTTATTAGTCTGTGTCAGGCATAAAGGAATGAGCGAGGAATTCTATTTAAGCCAAAAACTGATGTAGGTCCGGGAAGTCCGGATCCACCTATTTTTGGCTCTGTCTCGAAAGTGCCAAGCGCGACATGCATGTGGACCATTTCCCTAGAATGCCTCACACACGAATGAAAACGACTAAATGAACGAATAATGAGGTACTACATAATTACCATCAAACGACATTTGTGGACAGCCCTCATAGTTACCATATCAGGACTAAAATCCATTATGTACTTCCAAAATGACCCGTAACCAAATAATGATAAACAGCTGGCCACTGATTATATTCAAGAATTACATTTTTTAATTCTACAAACAAACAAAACAAGTATTTATCACGAAATTTACTGCATATTAAGCATTCAAATTTATAAAACGGCTGAACATCAAATTATGAGATTTACGACAGCCCAACAAAGTAATGAAATTTATGAACAAAGTCTTTGGCTTCTCATTGGCCACAGACTACATCATAATGTGTCTCAAATTCAGTTACTGGTCAACAATATAATAATATGTAACTGATTTGGATGAAAACGTAATAGTTATTTGAGTACAGTGTACTTTAAAAAAAAATGATAATAAACAAACCGCTGGCCCTATCATGAAAGCCAGCATGTGTAAAAGCCCTAATTTTACAGGAAATTTTTTTTTAAAAATGTCTTTAAAGTCAGTTCCCGAGTAACGTGCTTTTTTCTATGCGTCTTTTTCCGAAAAGTATTATAATATCTCAAAAATACACTTGCATGGCAATACGTACAGTAAAAATGAAAGGAGCAATTTTTTATACAACACATGATTGCGTGTTCACTGAATGAAAAAGTCATGCAGAAAAAGCCCAAAAAGCATATTTCATTGGAACAGACGTTTGCTTGAAATGTATTCTTTAACGTCAGTGTATATTTCTTATATCTAAATATAATAAATATTTAAAATCTTGCACTCTTCCCTTAATCAATAGAAACAAAAAAATTAAACTCCTTTCAACTCATTAAACATTAATGTCAGTTTTTAAAAAGTGGTCATGTGCCGCTATGGGGAAAAAACACAATTGCGCGGTTTCATGATAGGACCAGCGGAAAAAAAAACAAAAACAGGGCAGAAATGATAAAGTGTTGTGTGAAATCACAAACTGGAATTCTCAGTGGTATTGCCATTTATAGTAGTAGAAGTTTGTCTCAAAGTTTGTCTCTTCTCCTCTCGCCGGCAGAGCCAATCAGGTCTCAACAGTTAGCCCCCTCCCCCCCTCCCATAACAATCAATAAAAACAGCTCACGTCATTGGGCACTGGAGACTTCTGGTTGGCTCTTTCGATGTCCGGGTCACTTTCGTGAGTTTTGTATGGTGATGAAAAGCTTCATCTGATTGCAGAAACACAACGATTAAGGAATTCAGGCGTTCTCTCAATCCATTCTGTGTGCAAGTAGCCCCGCCCTCTTTTTTTTTTTGGCCCCACCCCACCCTTCCTCACCCGGCCATTCAACATAATACCAACATTACCCCCCCCCCTCCAAAAAAAAAAGAAACCTTAGCACAACATAAAAACAATATGGCTTCTGCTATGACCTGCGACAAGGAACTGTCATGAGGAAGAGTATGATGTCACTGTGGCCCCCGTAAGTTGCTATGTGTAGCGGGTTCCAGCCGTCTCTATTGGCCAGCCGTATGTCGGCGCCAAACCGTACCAACAGCTTGACAAGTTCAAGGTTGCCTTTGAGACAACTCTGGTGTAAGGCGGTCTGACCCTCCAGGTCAAACAGATTGATGTTAATTTTCCCCTCCCTCTCCTCCAGCATTCGCTGAAGTTCGATGGTGTCACCATTCTGTACCGCCTCCATGAATGTCATCTGACAAGGAGAGAAGACGGTGGGCGGAGTCGGGGGCGGGGTTAGTGGTGCGTTCGACGACGGTGCCCCCGAGGACGACGATGAGGATGACGCTGGCGACGGCGCAGATGAAGCTGCCGAGGAGGAGGAAGCGGAAGGAGGCGGGGAGCACACGTGGAGAGGGGAATTAGAGGAGCAGGCAGCGTCTGCAAGGGAAGGAATGATTTCACCCTCCCTTCTTTCATTCATCGTCTCTTTGACGTGGTCAGTGTAGACACTGCTCCAAGCGGGCGCTATCAGGACCATGAACGATACGGGTTCTGAAATAAACACTTTTCCTATAGCTAAAAATAACACCAAGCTTGGACTCCACTCTGAAACAGCAAAAAACGCTTGCTTCCCCTAGCTATATTCCAATTCAATTATAAAACAAATTTGCAACACAAATATTACAAAGCCTCCGTGTGCGCACGTACGGAAGATTTGACTATGGGGGAATTGAGGTTTTGACGTGAGGAAATAGATAGCACCTCTATCTCGGTAACTGCTAGACTGTTTTACATACAACACCAAGCTGGTTTTGTATATAGATCAAATTCACACAAGATATATCTGATCTTCCGATAACACTGAAAGCATTTCCGCGAGATAATCACGTAGGGTGCGCTGAAGTTACCAGATACTCCCAATCTTTAAGAGTAAATCCAACAGGGCTCCGTTCAACGATCCATCAAACACCACACGTCTTCAATGAACCTCACTATGCAGCAATTTTGATGAATAGGACCGCTGAATACGGTCTGACGAGTATATGTGGTTCTGAGTCCGTGACGCCACTGGAAGAAAAGGGGTTTCAGTCTCCAATGGCAATGATCGTACACGTTGAAGATCCAAACTGCTGCAGCTTTCTGTTCGGGAAACTTCCTGGCTGTGAAGTATCACTGTTGATAGCACCTGAAAGATACATTAAAAAATATGCGTGTTAAATTCAACGTAAACAAAATCCACTCACAACTAATTATAATGATCAAAGAGTTTGAGTTTTACGGCGCGTCGGGACGATGACGTCCACTTCACGCCTTTCACGGTCTATTTTGGGTACGTTATTTATGCTTAGTATTCAGAGCTTTATCAGTTTAAATTTCACACACGGAACTAAATAGTTCCGTATATAATAAGCTTTATTATATTGGTAAAATTATCAAAATTTGTTTAGCATCGATCCAAAACGAATTTGTAAATGTGTATAAAAGTTTTTAAATCCAGTTGCAGATTTTAACCACTTTCAGAATCTGAGGTTGTCTTTACCATACAAGCAAAAGTGATTAGGACAGTCTTTGTCAGAGCTAGAAATATCTGCCATGTTATGAAAAAAAAAACAAAAAAAAAACGTATGATATCAAGAACAAAATCTACTGGGTGCAGAAAAAACATTTCGCCTTGTGCTGCACATTTTTTTTTCTCAGTTCAATTTCCATTTTGTAGTGGCCAAAAGAAACTGCCTTTATTTGTAGTTCAAAACTAAGCCAAATACATGTAGAAAGATGGAGCCAGCACACTTCATTCTGTCAGATGAAGTTAAAAAGCGAATCTGACTTAAGATTTGTGTATACGATCTTTTTCTGCAACAGCACAGTAGTGTGTCTAAATATCGTGCCACACCAGCGCTTTGGCCCAGTTGTAAGAGCGCATCACTTGAGTGCCAGAGGCCTCATGTTCAAAGGGCAAGATGAAGTCTATCTACTTTCTCGCTCGTAAGGCTTATAGTCCAGTATACTGAAAAGGATTATACTTATTTTTCCTTCTCAGCGCCCCTCTCCCTGTGTCCAAGAGATGCCACGTAGCCAGCTGGGGCACACACACACACTTTTTCAACATTTTATCTCTCTGTATCACATTGAGAAAACAGCCTCGTAGCATAGTCATTTTCTTTGCCATACTGCGGCATTTTTGTAACCTTCCCGTCAGTAATCTATTTCACGGTCTATAATAAGCATCATCAAGGCAAAGCCAGATTAAAATTTCCAATGAAGCGAATAAGCTTAATGCACATTACATACTTAGGCAAACAAGAGATTGCCTCCCCCCACCAATTCTCCCATCCATCCATCCACACACCTCCCTTCTCTCTCTCCCCATCTCTGCCCCTCGGTCCATTAAGGCTTTCAAAATAAAAAGTCGTAGGGTGGGGTGGATTTTTTTTGGAGGGGGGGGGGGGAAGCTGGGAGGGGGGGTAAGAGAAAGGAAAGGAACCTTCACCTGACAACTTCACACAGTCTAAAGTCGGAACATGCCACAACAGAGAAAACTTATTCTGTGAGAGGTATGAATGATGAGTGCAAGAAAAAAAAAAAAAAAAACCCGCTTTGCCTAATTTGATAACATGCTAAAACACTCCTCCCGTATTTCAACAAACATCATTTTCCTCCCCCCATTTTCTCCAATAATTAAAAAATTTCATACCCCCCACAAAATAATAAAGCCCCAAAAAACGAACTTCTTCACCGTCATCCTTGAAATAATTCATTGAAAAGGGGGGACATACTCCCAACACAGAGGCAACACCGTTTCCGTACACATGAAAACGCAGCTTTAGGCCGAGGCCCCCCGAGAAGCAAAAGATCCCAGCCGGGTACAAAAAGGCCATCTGTCAGTTACGTCGTTTTACCTTTGGGCGACAGTATAAAGGCTTCAACCACACACCGTTCAGCTCGGCGCCTCTGGAACATTCTCTGTGAATTTCTAGCTTGACCAGTTTTTCTGAATGCGCATTTCTGCGTCTGGCTCGTAAAATGTACGAAACTAGACTGCAACCTAAAGGGAAAACGGCGTAACTGACGGGATGGACATTTATTTTTTCTACTTTAATGTTTCTAATTACGAACAGTCACGTACGTTGGGTTGCCATACTAATAGACTTAAAATTGAGAGAGACTGAAAATTTTACGACTTTTTAAACATCAGCTGAAAAGTCATCTTTTTACATTCTGAATGTACGTGTAATTTTGTTGTTTTTTCTCCTGAGTACAGATCTACCTGTGCACTGTGTACTATATGGTTTATATGATATAAATGTTGTAAAGAGTTTTAAGCCTGTTCGTTAACGGGGTGAAGCGCTATATAAATGTTACGTATTATTATTATTATTATTATTACCATCACTAGAAACAACTATTTCGATAGCAGATACGTCTTTCTGCCTACGACATATAAAAGAATCATGAATGAGACAAGTTCATAGAGTTCATAGCGCCTACCACTCTCGATGAAAACAGTGTTAGGCGTTCTCGTAGAAAGTAAAATACTCTATTTCACCACGGTACTTGGAGGGTTTTTGACACCGTTTCCGTACACATGAAAACGCAGCTTTAGGCCGAGGCCCCGCGAGAAGCAAAAGATCCCAGCCGGGTACAAAAAGGCCATCTGTCAGTTACGTCGTTTTACCTTTGGGCGACAGTATAAAACAGGTACATACGGGAGGAGAAGGTATGTTTTCAAAGAACTACATCCGAATCACGTTATCCATCAAGCGCGACCGACGGCAATTGCAAAGGGTTAAACAGACAAAGTTGGCAGGATCATAATGATATCTGCTCTTTCCTCGCCTCTCAATTTTTATTAATTTTTTTTTCTTTCGGGTTTTTTTTTTTTTTTTTCCTTCAAATTCTGCCTGAGCTAGATTAGCCAGCACAGAATACGACGATAATTCCTCTCCATTCATCATATGCGTACATTCCCTCCTCCGCTTTCATAACTTTAGATTATTTCCTTTTGATCAAGCGCTGTTGAAATTTGTGTTCGTGATGTAAGACGTCTTCCAAAAAAAATTTTTTTAAACGGGGAGGGCTTTTGGGGCGCAGTACAGTGCAGTACAGTGCAGTACAGCGGTGGTTATTAACCTTTTCAAAACCAGTTTCCCCGATACATTCAAGGTCTCAATGCTTTATTCCACGGCTGGAGGTCTGGGTCTGTGTGTGTGTGTGTGTGTGTTTTAAAGTTTCAAAGGTACAAGTCCATTGAGAGCAAGCCGGGTTGGGTGACAGTTTGGACTCAAGACTTGAAACCTGCTCTGAATTAACTCCTACTAGTACTAGTGAGACAGACAGACTAACTTGTTTCAGGCAAAAACCCGAGGCGAAACAGTCTCGGAAGTGCGCCACTGTCCTAAACGTTGGGGTGAGGGGGGGGGGGGGTCGACAAACAGAGAACCCCAACTATAAGACTTCTCAGCACCAACACTCTATCACTGGGTAGGGAAGGGAGATGATAATATAAATATGGATGGATGAGTTTGATCACACAAAAAGTAGTAAGTGGAAGAGACAAAGGTACAGAACAAAGCTGGCTGGATGGACATGCAGATAAGGATTACAGACAGACAAACTTGAGTTTCAGGTTGGAGAGAGCGTGTCGACACAGTAATGGCCACACTGTGCTAGGAAAAGGCATGACGGTAGACAGAATATAACACAGATTGGTGGGCAAGAAGGAGGAGACCCCGCCAGAGGCGCCAGACAGACAGACAGACAGACAGACGGACAGACAGAAAGGTAGACCGATAAGTGACTGTGGGATGGTCGAGTATACTGTTTGCCACAATGGGGCACCCTGTTTGGAGAGAGACAGTGAGACACACACACACACACACACACACACAGACAAAGAGACAGACAGACAGAGAGACAGACAGAGTCATACCGCTCTTGACACTTGCGTAAAAACACAGAGATTATATCAACATGGTAACACTTTGGCATGGAGCGGCGGGTTTAGCCCTTCTGATACAGACACCCTCCCAAACCACACCATCTTCAGCCTTGCAGACGTTTGTGTTTCAGTTTGTAATTAGACTACTGTCTCCGCCCCTACCAATAGCTCCATGTTTTATCATTATTATTATTTTACTTTCATTCTGTTTCCATGACAACAACGTAAGCCATAAAGTAATTTACGCTCCATTTTAAGGATTTTTGACCAGCTGTTGTTACTTGTACGTACGTACCCCAAGTGTTTTGTCCCTACAGGCGCGTACGCATACGTACCTATCCCTAACCCCGTCCTTATCCGCAACCCTGAATCTTATCGAATACCTAACTCTGCTTCTTACCCTTTCAACCAAACGCCAGGAAGAAAACAAAAAGAAAATCTGAAAGAATAATTAACTGAGGCTGTTGTTAGGAGTATTTCGGGAGGAGCTCTATAGCCCTAGAGTCACAAAAGGCTTTAAAATGCGTACCCCTAGCGCAAAAAAACAAACTTGGGGGACGTACGTACTTGTAACAACATTCCAAGTTCATTACGCTCAAATTTGGGGATTTTCAACCACAGACAGAAGGTTAGATAACTCACTGTAGGGTGGTCGGGTATAGGGCTCCTACTGTTGTTGTTGATTTTTTGGGGTCACAACTGGTCATTCTGTCTACAGACAGACAGACTGATAACAATGTTTATTGTTTACAAATAGAGTAAAAAAAATTCCCACGCAGAATTTCTTTTTTTTTTTTTTTTTTGAGGTAGCAAATTAACATTCCTAGCAGTTGGAAAATCTGCAAACAAAAGAAAGACTACAAGGAAACAGTCGGAGCCAAACAACCGACGCTGTGCAAGCAACATGGATCACAAAAAACATTTTATGTTTCTTTACAGATTTCTTGCCTGTTTGTCATGGCTTGCAAAGTATTTTGGCCTCGTTGTTTTTTGGCCTAAAGTGTCCCCTGGTGCCAATGGGAAAGAACGGCACGGCAGTGTGAGAACATAATTTGGCGAGACGAGCACGGTCAAGTTGTTGAAATGTAACGTGCATCATTATTGGATAAATCAATCATTCTTAACAGCTGGGGGGGGGGGGTGTCAGAATTTCAGAGAAGCGATACCTAGGCCTGATTTGAGGTCTTTGTTTTAGGGGCATCACTGCCACTGCCCTTGGAATTTGCAGTTAGATACCCAAGTCTGTCCAGCATTGTGCCTCAATTGATTAAAGAGCTTTCTGAGCATATAATCCCTAAATGTCACAAGACACAAACGCATTTTTCAAAGACGCCAAGTTTAGCGTTCATAAAATAAATTGACCAATAAACTACGCACGTTCTGCTGCAACTTTAACTGGTGTGCAAACGTTTGTTTATCATAGATCGTACGAAGAATAACTGCGGAACACACACAGGCGTCTAGTGCCACTAAATTTCACAAATAGTGACCTTAGTTCTTGTTTGTTCTATCTCCATTTTCTGAAAAACTGGAGATCTTTTAGTATGTAGAAGAGGTTGTAACAAATGCACACTTTGACACTTGTTTAAAATGCGTTGTGACACTTATCAAGCTATTTCAGTTCCGATTTATTCTGACTTCTTATCATAATACTAAAGGGGCAAACGCTGAACGTCGAATTCCTGAGTTGTCCAAAAAGTGGAGTAGGAATAAACAAGATCTAGGATCGCGAAATTGCTCGCCGACGTTGAGAAAACTGGCTGCTGTAGCAATGTTTTGACGTACCCGTTCTCGTCATCCAATACAGAACGCCGTTTCAACTTCTCTCACAAGACTTTATGACTGCAACAGAAATCAATCGCTGAAAAGGCGACATTTTGACTCGACTTATAACCCTCTCGCTGGGGCAGACTGCCAGACACAAGACAGGCACATTTTTGTGGTATGTTATACCCCATGTCCGTTCACTTCGAAGGTTCTCATCCTTTTCGTATATACTACCCTCCTGGCTGCATTTTCGTTTTCGCGTAGGACTACAAGATTTAAAATCCAGGCTGGTTTATAGGCTCGTTTAGGGAATTGGATGAAACCACTTTTACTGAGAGAGAGAGAGAGAGAGAGAGAGAGAGAGAGAGAGAGAGAGAGAGAGAGAGAGAGAGAGAGAGAGAGAGAGTTTTACAGGTGCCTTCATGTAATTAAGACAGACGGACAGACAGACAGACAGGTAAGAAGGCAAAATGATATAAAGCAGAAGAGCATCTGTAGAGATACTGTAAGAGACATTTACATATACAGAGAGTGAGAGTGGGAGAGACAGAGAGAGAGAGAGAGTCGAAAAGACAGAAAAAAAAAAGATTGTGCAATAATTAAGACAGACAGACAGATAAGAAGCCGATGGTATAAAGACAAAGAGTATCTGGTGGTCCGAGACACATAATAAAAAAAGAAAGAGAGAGACTGGAAAGGGAGAGCGAGAGAGACAGAAAGAGGAGGGAGGGGGGGGGGGGGACGACGACAAAAAGGAATGCCCTAAAAATCCTCCCAACAATTGGACACTAAAGTTTACAGAATCTCTCATACCAACAGAGAGGAAAGATAGCGAGATAGAAAACTTATACCGTGTATTAGTAAATGTACTACGTTGTAGTGTACAAAATGAAAGCTGAAACGAGTATAATATTGGGAAGAGGGGGAGGGGGGATAACAGAGTGTATAGATGGGACAGGGAAGGGGAGGGAAGGCTTCAAAAGGAAACCTTCATCAAAATGTTATTATTAAAAACGTTTTGCTTAAAGAAATAATGCAAATATGAAAGGATAATCGCAGTAAAGCCTACAGACAAATAGCACCTCCCCCCCCCCCCCCAAAAAAAAACAACAAACTGGAACCAAATAAAAACCAAACAAATATATTCATTCTTTATCCTTATGGGTAATTTCAACAATACCCATCCATCCATCCACCCATCGGTCCAATGCACAGCAGTCTCCTCGCCCCCGGACAATAAAATAATTATCTTCTATAAGCAAGGTCTTGCAGAAAAATGCCTTTCGAATCACCCGATGGATTTTAACTGCGAAGGTAATTTCGGATCGGTGACGTGACACGGACAATTTGAGAACCGCCGGACAAGAGCGGCAGTGTGTTATTGAGGCAGGTTTTTGCTTGACGACAGGAGGGGCGGAGAAAAACCACAAAAGAATGGTTTTGACGAGACGGGCAAAGAAAGAAAAGAAAGGAAGAAAAGCTGGTGAACGGGAGCTAGGAAGGGGGTGGGGGGTGGTGGATGGAGATGGGGGGAGGGGGGGGTGTCCTTTCACTTTTGACCTCCTTCAGGAATTTCAATATCGCTGTTTGGCAGGTGCGCGCGACTGACTGCCGAATGTCGCGAGGATACAAAAATTTAGCAGCTGAGAGTAGAGCTAGCGCTCTTTACAGAGAATCTAGGTTACCTTATGAGGACACAGAAGTTACTCATGCACTTGCTACTGAAATGACACAAAATTTTCCTGAGTACAAAATAATATGCAAAGCAAAACTGAATTAAAAAATAAAATAAAATAAACGGAGTGAATATAAATTCTTGGGATCACATTGTGACCAAATTGGATTTTTCGACACCTTAGTTACTGCTTGTTCCAACTCCTGAGAAATTCAACGTTAAACGTTTGCGGGTTAGTATTATGATAAGGAGTTGGAATAAATCGGAACGGTCAAACAGCTTGATAAGTGTCAAAACGCATTTTAAACAAGTGTCAAAGTGTGCATTTCTTACACCTCTTCTACATACTAAAAGATATCTGGTCGCGAACTGTCTCCAGAATTTAACAATCTTTGAGCAAAACCAAAAAACCCTACCGTCAAACACTACTCAAGAGAATTTTCTCACCGATTTCTTACCAGAACTTGCCACAAAGCTCTGAGTCAATTATAGAATAGGGCGTGCACTCTTTACATGATAATGGTCGAACACAACGCGACCTAAGTTCTTGTTTGTTCTATCTCCATTTTCTGAAAAACTGGAGATCTTTTAGTACTGCAGAAGAGATATATAACAAATACACACTTTGACACTTGTTTAGAATGCATCGTGGCACTTATCAAGCTGTTTCACAGTTCCCATTTATTCTAACTCCTTGTCATAATACTAAAGCCACAAACGTTTAACGTTGAATTTCTCAGTTATGCAAAAAGTGGAGTTAGAACAAACTAGAACTAAGGTCGCGACTACGTCAACAGCTAGAGGGGTTTTCTCACCTATTCCCCCTGTCCTTGCCCCTCCCCCAAGGCTTCGCATATTCCCTCACATCGGCCGTGTGTATATCAGGTGACAGTGTATTTTAAGGATTACAGTAATGTTAGACTACAGTAAAAAATTGCCCTAGAGGGCTGAAACCTACCCAGTGTAGGTTGTCCTGCTGCATACCTGATATGATGTACTATTCTTCTTTTTTTCTTTTTTTTTTTTTCTTTCACTAGAATGGTGAGAATAAAAAACAAAGAACGAATTGAGAGAGGCAGAGAGAACGATACAATAAGAATCCGTACCTGAGAGAGACAGAATGAGATGGAGAATGCGAGAGGTGAAGGCCGAGGGAGAGAAGGAGAGAAACAGAGGGTGGGGGCGCGACAGGGAGCCGGGGGGGAGGGGGGGGTGTGACAAGCAAAATGGCAGAGAGAGGTGCGAACAGACAGAAAACAGGAAGGTACATGCAATCACTTAGAGAGACTGACTGACATGCAGATAGATAGACAGACAGGCAGACAGCTAGATAGACAGACAGATAGATAAGAAGGCAAAATGATTATAAAGAAGAAAAGTATTTGATTGTAACAAACACTACGGAGAAAGAGAGAATGTGCGACAGGAAGTAGAGAAAGAGAGCGCGAGAGAGTGACACGAGGTAGGGAGAATGTGAGAGGATGAGAGATAGTGACAGGGAGAAAAGGACAGAGTAAGAATGTGTGTATGTGTGTGTGTGTGTGTGTGACCGGAGGGGAGAGAGAGGGGGGAGGGGGAGAAAGAAAGTGACGTAAGGGAGACAGTGACAGGAGGCAGAAGGAGAGAGGGGAGAGGAGAGAAACAGAAAGTGACAGGAGGGAGGGAGGGAGGGAGAGAGAGAGAAGGATGGAGGACGACAAAGAGGAATGCCGTAAAAACCCTCCCAACAATTTGATAACTAAAGCCTGCAGGATCTCTCATACCAACAGTGAAAACGAATAAAAAGGGTAAATATAATAGAGCATTGGACTTGCCAGTGGGTGAGAAAGGTCAAGGGTTATAATACATGAGTTTGACATAGGCCTAGTGACAAATCGGTAGGAGGTTTACAGCAGTATAAAAGGAAATATTCCATCTCTCGGTGCCAGTCTGTCAAAAGTGTTGCAGTAATCTGTCATGACACCCATATGTGTCATACCAAGCGTTCCTCATCCGCCCCTTAAACATCACACAGGGACTAGGGGCAAGATGTGAATTTGGGGAGGTGGAGAAAGGAGAGTTCTTGAACCCTCTAGAGCTCAGACACGGCTGTGTAATGGCCAGAACTTCCGTAACTAACCAAACGGAGTTAAAATAGTCGACGGGACGCAAAAGTGCAGGACACTAGGCATTAGAGATTTTAAAACATTATTATTTGCTCGCGTTCTTATATTCAGTTTGCCCAGTGTGTGTGTGTGTGTGTGTGTGTGTGTCCCTCCGACTTCTCTCTCTCTCTCTCTCTGCCTTCTCCCTCTCTTTCTCTCCCCTCCCTCTCTCTCTGTCTTAGCGCGCGCTCTCTCTCTCTCTCTGCGTTCTCCCCCCCCCCTTTCTCTCTCTCTCTCTCTGTGCGTGTGTCTCCCTCCATCTTCTCTCTCTCTCTCTCCCTCTGCCTTCTTTCTCTCTCTCTCTCTCTCTCTGTCCTTATCTCACAAACACGAAGGCACACACACTTTTCTTCCTAGCTCATTCCCTGTCACCCACTTGGTCGCCACAAAATACCACATGCATACCTCCATACTGTACACCACCACAACCACCACTAACAAAATCAGCAACAACAATAACATCAACCAAAGCAGCCTACAAATAAAAAAAAAACAATAACAAAAATGTTCGAACTTTAAGTAAATAACCTCAGAGCAACCACTGGGCTCTGGAAATACAAGTCAGTGACTCACAAAGATAGGTGGTCGGATTGATTCATTATTCTCCAAATATTTCATCTATATAATAAAGCTACAACAAAACCGCTAATAGTCCTATGGACTCGGAAACTACACTACGCACCGACCTGAAATTTGGCACAAAGAACCATGGGATAGCGAACATTGTTCCTATCGCTATACACAAACAAAACCGTTTGCTATTTCTGAGTTAATCGGTAAATGCGGTTATAATTAAAGACTAAATTCACGAGAGCGTTTGATCCGAAATTTACGATCAATAACATATTGATGTATGTTTCTAATAATAGCCCACTTCCGCCTACACATGACGTTATCAATTCCTGCGATGTGTTCACTAACAAACAAACTAACCCGTGCTCAAATCATTGCCATTTGACGGATGCTGGCGGGATGCGCAAGATGTCAACGCGCAAAGGGAGAGCAGTAAAACTTATCTAAAAACAAACAAACAAACAAAAATAAAATAAAGCTAAAGGAACAGACAAAATGAAGCAGGTCCATAATAATCACCCAGAACTGAAACTAATAAATCGATTTATCCCGGGCAGGGCCGGGCAACTCAGCTAGTATTCTAAAATTTCTATAGTTTGATTGTTTTATCTGTTCCATTGTCCACTTTTTTTCTCCTGAAGAAGGTATTTAACCGAAATACTGATTTGTCTTCCCTTTTTCTTTGCGTTTTATTGTATCTTTTGGGTATTATTTCTTAAAGTCAAACACCGGCAAATAGAAAAAGTTGTTTATAACAAAGCCTCTCTTTAAGCCTTGCTGCGACCCCACAGTTTTTCTGTGGTTTGTATAATATTTCGAATTCAAACATGTATTTCTCTTTAAGTTAACATTACACAAACACACAAAGCACTTATTTCCGGAAAAAAAACAACACAATTATAACATACACAAGGGTCCAAAAACTTTCCCCCAAACCTCCGTTGAACACCCATGCTGAATCATACAAACTACTAGTCCCTTCCTCAGATTGATGCATTTTTATGTTATTTATATAACATTCATAACAACAATTATTGCAAGTGGCCTTTCCCCCCCTCGTTAGAAAAAAAATAATCAAAGCTGTCAATTATAAAGCGTGTCGCTAAAACAAAATAATGAGAATAAAAACAAAAACTTAAAAAGAAAAAAATTGAAGGCTGCCATGACACACATTTCAGCACACACACACAAACTGGGTACGCAAACTCTTCGATTTAATTTTAAGTCAAACCAGAACCTTCTTCGACGCAAATTCATTTTCACGTTTGATCGGCCGCCGGCGTAAAGATCTTGAATTTCAACACTGAAACGCAAACAAAATTTCAGGCAATCGCTCCCCTTGGGCTCCAAATTTTCTTTCATCGCCCCCTTCTCCCCCCCCCCCCCCCTCCAATAGTATTATAAGCTCCTTGACTCAAACCCAACAGAGAGGCACATTTCACAAGAAGGCAGACTACACACAAGCCTTATTAACCCTAATACTGTCAGGAAGGAGTTACTGTATCCCTCCAGAGGTGTCAAAACTGCAAGTCTTCACCTTTCACATTAATAGTATTTGAGAATGTCGTTGATTCAGAAACCCCAACAAAATAAACATTTCTACTTCTAGAAGCTGATTTATTTAACTATGGCAGCTCAAGAATGAACAAAACTGCCATTTCAAATTGTCCATGTGACAGTAGTAGGGTTAATGACAATAGGCGTGTTAATTATTCACTTTAAAAAAAAGGAAAAAAAGAAAGCATTCTTTGCAATATTCACTTAAAGAAATACGCCTTTCCTGTTGGTAAAACCCATCTAGGCATGCCGTTGAACATGTCAGTGGCTGCCTTGTATTTGTCCACAAATCATCTTTCATTTATACTTTCGCCCCCTGTCGCGCTCCCTTTCCTCGTTTTCGCCCCCCCCCCCTTGTCGCCCTTTCTCCGCGGTTTTTGCCCCCCCCCCCCCCAACTGGATATCAAAATCGCCCACGTTGAGAGGCATTGGCCTACACATTATAAATTTTACCGTAGAAAAAAAAAAAAAAAACACCTAAGTTCATCAAAGGCATTTACCCCCGCCTTTGATCTCTACTAGGTCTAGTGTCAAACTGCCTTTTTCTCCACGAAGCATAATTATGGCTAATGCACTCAATAACCCATTCACTCCAACACATTCACACTTACACAATCATAATTACCTTAGGCTGTAGTTACTTGTACGTACGTGCCCCAAGCGTTGTGCGCTAAGGGGCGCATACGTACAAGTACCTATCCCTAACCTCGTCCTTAGCCTTAGTCCTAAATCTTATCGAATCCCTAACCTTGCCCCCTACTCTTTCAACTAAGAAACAGGAGGAAAACAAATAGAAAAGCTGAAAGAATAATAATGAATTAAGGCTGTTCTTGGGAGTATTTCGGGAGGAGCTCTGGAGTCACAAAAGGTTTTAAAATACGTACTCCTAGCGTAAAATACTTGGGGTATATACGTACAAGTAACAACAATCATTATCTTACTTTAAAAAAAAACAAACAACAATAGCTGCGGGAGTATTTCATCGTGGTGTAATTTCAGCCCTTTTTGTACTCAGCGCTGCAGCCGGAATAACAGTTTCAAAAAGTATAAAATTACTTTTCTTCGGTGTCAACTGATCTAATTCAATAAACTGTTTTTGTATCGAACCCTTGCGCTCTTTGAAGTTTCAAACAAATGAATGGTGTTATGACGGCAAAATGCAATGACCTTTTTTTGGTTCCCTTTGATAAGCCAAATGCATGGGAGATTGTATAGTGTATTTGACACGCATTCGGTTTGAATACGAATTAGATGGGGGTAGGGGAGATAAACAAGAAAGATATTGGGGGGGGGGGGGGGAGACAATGCCAATCAAAACAAGACTAACAGATTAAGGGGTAAGCAAGACCAAGGCTGGCGTGGGCCCCAGATTGGTCTGGCTTAGTCCTAGTCCTAAGGAAGGCACCATACTATGCCCGGTCAGACACAGTCAGCTGCTGGCAGACAAGAAGACTTAGTGCACACCATAATTTCCTATATTTCCACCACTATTTTTCTTGGGCGCACATTTTGCTGGCGGCAACTGACTGTGTCTGACCAGCTGCTTGGTATAATACCTCTTTAAATGGTGAGTGCAATCGTGACGTCATGGGTTCTCTACTTGTTTAGTATTACAATTAAAAGCCCCCCAAAAAAAGCGCTTATGTACACGCAACCCCCCCCCCCTCTTTACACACACCAATACGACTCACAGACATGAAACAAACATTGGTAAATTAATATTATTCGTCTGAGAATTATTTTTTTTCTGAGGAAAACGAAAAGTAATGGGGAAAATACGAGGTATGTATTCATTTCAACAATCACTTTCAGAATTTTCGCATAGCTGTTTCGAAAAACAATTGCATCCCCCCCTCTCTCTCTCTCTCTCTCAATTTCCCTGTCCTCTAGGGTTGATGAAGAGAATAATAATATGTAAAATTTTGTATTATTGTATTTCCGAGGGTTACACCCGCTGCAATGAAGTTGTAAAAGAAAGAGAGAGGGAGAGAGAATGAGAGAAACGGAAAATGTGAGAGAGTGAGAGGGAGGAAGAGAGTGTGTGTGTGAGAGAGAGAGAGAGAGAGAGAGAGAAAATAAGAGAAGGTGAGAGAATGAGAGAAATGGGTGAAAGCGACAAAGAGAGAGTGAGAGAGAGAGAAAGAGAGAAAGTGAGAGAGGATGACAGAATGAGAGAAATAGGGGAAAATGAGAAAGAGAGAGAGAGAGAGAGAGAGATCGAGACCAAAAAGTATTCTAAATTTACAATCACGTAGGCAGGGAATTGGGAAGTTGGATTCTCATTGGTTATTAGGAGTTGTCATGTAATTTTCGCCGAGTCTTTTTCCCATAATGTGATTTTACACAGCACTGCAGGTTTATTCATTCTTTTTAATATACAGTACTACAACATACTAACTAGGCCCAAAAACTAGACCATATCTCGGGATTTTTAACATACATGTATTTACGAAATTTCACATTACAGACATACTTTACAGTACCCGCCTTTTCCAGTTCGATTTTTAACTTCACTTTCATTAAAATTTGACCTCATTTATCGGGATGTCTGAAAGCTGAAAACTTACCCCAAGGTAAGATACGGGGGAAAAAAATAACTGGAAAAGCGCAAAGTGCCGACGCTCTGTTAAACCCAAACTCAAACTCTAACGCGACCTAACAGTATAGTTTGAACATCTCTCTATTTCTCACTCGCTCCCACAGGCCGACCTACATATTTGGGGCCCCCCTTCGAAACCAGCAATAGTAGGGCAAGATCCAAAATTCACTCATTAAGAAAAGTTTTTTTCATGGCCCTTCCGAGATTAGGAGTCCTGGAGCTTAAAGTTAAAGCCTTCTTTAGTTTCACGGTAGATTCTCCACTGGGTACAGTATAAACATCTCTCTGTCTCTCACTCACTCCCGTGTTTTTACTTATGAAATTAAGCCCATAAATTTACACTGTGCCAAAGCCTTTGCTAAGCTTTATTTCTGACATCGCAGTACGCTAATTCTCTGAATCCTCTGAATGTATGTTAACCTGGCTGCCAACATTTTTGTGTTATATTTCACTGTTTTATCCAGATATTTCTGGAATGTGTTTGTAATATCGTGGAGTATTTTCCATATTGTTGTATGTGCATTTTTTGCCTTTTCGAGAAAATAAGGATTGAAATTTTGAAGAGTTGTGTAAAATCAGGACCAAAATGCGTACAGAACCACATCACAAACACATATCTCGAAAAGTCTTTAATCGATTGGAATAATACTCACACGCAATAAAATTACTAATTAGGAGTGAGAGAACCCCTTTCGTGATAAACCCTCAAAATCGGCAAAATCTCGCATACGACAATTTGGCAAGTACCCCTCGATATTTATGTAAATAAAAAAATGGGGTGGGGGGAGGGGGAGGGGTGGAAGGGCGGATCCCAGCAACTTCGGATTCCAAAGCGGTGTTACCCCAAATTTCCTAATGATAATAATTAGCAGCCGCAAATTGTTTGATTCATTAAAACACGATGCAGTAAAGCTAAGCATAATGATGATATTTAAGTTACTGTACGAAACTATTCTAAAATCGCAAAACGACACAATTATGAGTCTAGGCATTTTTTTTTTTCCTTTGAGTATCGCTAACACAAGGTCGGGAATTTTCCATATTGTCGTATGTGCATTTTTGCCGTTTCGAGAAAATGAGGATTGAACGTTTGAAGAGTTGTGTAAAATCAGGGGGTTTTTTTTGTTTGTTTTTTCAATACGTTTCAAAATTGAAACTTGCGCCCCCCCCCCCCCCCCCCAAGGGCCTACATAATATAAATTAGAAGTGAGAGAACCACTTTCATGACAAAAATCCTCCAAGCTGGCAAAATGTCGCATACAACAATATGGCAAACTAGCCTACCCCTTGAAAATATGTCTCTCTCTCTTCTCATGAATGGGCGGCTGCTCGCACCCCCCTGCTGTGAGCGAAATAAGTACTCGCTCGGAAATTTACTACGTGCACAAACTTACGAAACGAGCACGGATCGAGCATTCTCAGTCAGCAGAGTGCGAAGCTGTGCGTGCGTGCGTGCGTGGGTACACTACATCGCACTGTAACACTGAGTGCGCACAAAAACGAAAACAAGAAGTGTACGTGGCCTCCTCTCTTAAGTCTATGCCCCGGCTGGATGGGGAAATCTGGAGCACGTTTGGAAAACCACGGATGGAACGGCTGTTTCGAGGGCAGGATGGATCGGAGAGACAGATGGGGGAAAAAGCAAAGAAAGAAAAACACACCAAAACAAGGTGAAGAAATGGGAGAACTGAAAAAGGGGGGGGGGTCGGGGACCGGGGGGGGGGGGGGGAATGAAAACTAAAACACAACAACGGAGTGAGAAGTGAACTCGGGGTGAGAATTTAAAAGAAAGGGGGTTAAAGGGGGGGAAAAAAACGAAAAAAAAACAACAAAAACAGCAACTGTACACAAACTGTGATGTCGACGGATGCCGCCGCAGCGCGCGGGAGAGATGGATGATGAAGAATAGAGGGGGCCAGGTCGTGTGGAAGAAGAGCTGGAGAAAAGAAAGAGATGCCCGAGTGGTGGTGGAGTGCTCAGGCCTAAGCCTAGGCTATACGTCGAGCTAGCACAGTAGGGACAGCTGCCAACCATTGAGTCGGAATGTGCTCACTTCCGGTTCCGTTTTGAAAGAGAAATAATAATAATAATAATGATGATGATGATAGTAATAACAAAAAGAAGAGACAAACGTGACAATTTTACTAGATTTTTTTTTTTCCGCGTACTTTAATGGTGTCAGGGTTGTGTATCTTGCTATGAGATGGATACATCTTAAACTAACTTTGTCAGAAGTACTTAAGTTAGTTGGCTAGTTATGGGGGGGGGGGGGGGGATAATGTGTTTAGTGTGCATTTCTTGCCCCCCCCCCCACCCCCTTTTTTTTATTTCGCTCATGAGTTCCTGTGTAGGTTCTTTGTATCGTGTACGTGAAAAGGCGAGGAGGGTGAGAGTTGGAAGTTTTGGCACAGTGTTCTCGTAGTCGTATACTGAAATACAAGATAGAGTAGGAGAGATAACGAGAGGAGAGGAAGAAGGAGATAAAAGACGATGGAGATGATGCGAATCATGACATCGTTTCTACATACAATGTAGATATGCTGGTGTACCATATCGCGCTGACGTCGGCTTGACTTAGGGAACCCCCCCCCCCACCCTACGCTAATCCTACCAACTCTTTGGAAATCCTATGCAACATCTACGTCGGACTGACGTAGGCATGCTGGCTGGGAAGAAGGAAAGGTACAAAAGGTAGGGGAAGAGAAGTGGACGATCCACAAATTGACAGATGATGAAGAATAGTAACAACATTGTAAACCAAGATGTTGATCAGTGGACACTCACTCGCTGACTTTTGTAAATACATGTAATTAATTGTGAGTGTATTTGACGAAGCCGGGCTTAAAGTGAATACAAAATTCCTCAAAAAAGCCTCCCAAAAGGGGAACAAATTTCTATGGAAATTGAGATTTTCACATAAATGAAAGATTAGGCATTTTTCTGCATTCAGAAACAAAATTTTGCTTGAAATCGTGTGTAAGTATATGTCTTTGTATGTATGTAGTTTGTGTAAGACTGGATGTATGTATGTATGTATAAAAGACACTTGTTTGTAACTGTGTAAGGGTGTGTGTATGTAAAAGACCCGCGTTCGTGCAGGTATGTAAGTAAGGCTGTCTTGTAACAGATCACTGTGTGGGTAGATTAATATGTATGCATAACGGACTCGTGAGTTTGAGTTTGAGTTTGGAGAAACCACGCCGACACGCTAACGGTCAGGTTGTGCTAGGAAATATTAGCAAAACAATACACAGAATATATAATTATAACAGAATGATAGGACAGAGCAAGTCCTGAGTGTGTAGGTGTGTTAGGCTGTGTATGATATGGACAGAAGGAGTCCTAAGTGTGTATGTGTGTTAGGTTGTGTATGATAATGTGTAACAGACTCCTGTGTGTGTAGATTACATAAAAGGATGTGTATCATAAAGGCTCGTGAATGTGTAGACGTGTAATTCTGTGTCAGTGTATAACATACCTTTTGTGTGGGATGTAAGGCTGTGTATAATGTGTAACATACCCTTGCAGACGTCTTAGGTTGTGTGCATAATTTCAAAACCCTGTATACATGTGTAGATGTGTAAGGCTATGTGCGTACTACTAGCTACACTCTATGCATGACAGAACTGATTGTCCATGAAGTAGAGGTGAGTTAGGCCCTGTGTATGTATGACTGACTCTGTGTATGTATGAAAGAATACATGTATACAAGTATGTGAGATTGTGTGGATCCATAAGAGACAGTACTGCAGTAAGCATTTCCAACACAGGCTGTGTGGATGTTTAAGACAAGGTATGCAATAAGCGGACTGTGAGTTAAGCAGGTGTGTAAGCTTGTGTGTGACACAGTTTATGAATGACAGACTCCGTGTACGCATGTATGTATGTGAGAGTGTGTGTTTGTAAAAGAGACGGCATGTGTATGACACAGACTGTGAGTTAAGCAGGTAAGTAAACTTGTATGTGACACACTGGGTTTATGTATGGCAGATTCTGTACATGTGTAAGTATGTAATTATGTATGTATGTGAGATTGTGTGTACCTATATAAGAGACGATATGTGCATGACACAGACTGCTAGTTTAGTAGATACATGTGCACATATTATGTGTGTGACATACTGTTTATGTTATGAAAGACTCGTGTATGCATACGTATCTATGCATGTGAGATTGCATGTACGAGACGGTATGTGTATGACACAGACTGTGGGTTAAGCATGTACATGTATAAGCCTATGTGTGACACATTGTGTATGTCATGTATGATATGAACAGATTATGTGTATGCGTATAATGTATGTGAGATTGTATTATGTATAGGAGGTTGTAATAAGCGTATGTACATGTATTTATGTGTGTGTGTGTATGTTTGCATGTACGTTAAGGTTGCAGGTTTGTATCGGAAACTGTGTGTATTTGTGTATATCCCCGTGTGAATGACATGTGAAGGTATGAAACACCAACTACGCCAAACTACGATAAAGCTCTACGTTTTGTCATTCTATATATCTGGGTGGGGTTTTTTTTTTTTTTGTTGTTGTTTTTTCTTTTGTTAAAATCACCTTTATCTCTTAAGCAGTCAATGGAATATCGAGACGTCAACCGCACCCGTAAGTGGCTTCACGCTTTGGGCTACTTGGGATTTTCCAGAGGTTTAAATGCGCTACATTCTATATGCGTGTTTGAATGACTCCATATGACTATGATTATAAATGCAGATGTAAAAAAAAAAAATCGGATCAGTTAAAAACAAGATTAAAATCGTGGTTCCCAGGTCGATCTGAATGAAGCGGTTTAATTCCAATGCTGATATTGGATGTAGATAATCAGTTAACTTGTAATCGCGTATACGTCCATCTAAGTACAAAATCTGGAAAAACCCGCAGATCTGCCTGCTACATCACTGATATTTGCTGAAGTGCTGTTCATCGAACGGTGGTCACGTATTGTAAATAAATTTAACTTGCTGACTACATTTTGCCCAAAATGGACGTGGACACGTAGCCTAACTTATCGTCAAAACTGGAGGCAGTCCACAAATTTTCATTATTTTTGACCACATACTCACGAAGTTTTAGGTGCAAATATGTTGTAGGTTGAGGTCTTCGTGTTGGGTGGATCTCTGCTCTTGGTATAAATTGCATCTCACCCATCCATCCATTCATTTATCCCTCCCTCTATCCATCTGTCCCTCCCTCCATAAATCCATCCATCCCTCTCCCCCTCCATCCATCCACCCACTCACCCATCCATCCACCCATCCATACATTTATTCCTCCCTCCATCCGTCTATCTATCTATCTATTTATATAGGTCTATCTATCTGTCTATCTATCTATCTGTCTGTCCGTCCGTCTGTCCTCCCTCCCTCCATCTTCCCTTCCATCCATCATCCATTCCTATCTATCTATCTATCTGTCTGTCCTCCCTCCCTCCATCTATCATCCATCCCTATCGACCTATCTGTCTGTCTGTCTATCTGTCCTCCCTCCCTCCATCTATCCATCCATCCATCACCCATCCCTATCTATCTATCTATCTATCTATCTGTTTGTCTGTCGCTTCCAGAATCAACACCAGAATTATGCTAATTACGATGGACTTTCCCAATTCCCAATGATGATGTCTTCAAATATTTTCCTTATACTTTATAGTAACTATACTATGACCATGCCTTGACGACACCAATGCGCATTACGAACAGGACAAACATTTACTGCGTTAAATGTGCGGAGGTTTTATCAAGTGAGCCCTTGACTGAAGTGAGATAGAAGCCTGTAGAGTGTTTCATTGAGATAGTAATGTCCACGGTCATTCAGTTTAACTACCGGATGTTTTCTCCCCTGAGCCGTACAGCTATAAGACTGCAGTTACGCTCCAGACCCATTACATCAAAGAAACCTACCAATTGATATTGTTTCACATGACGTCACGGAAATTTGTGCTCCTCAGGTCGTTGTCTTTTTCAATTTTAGTTCGTTTTTCGCCGGAAATTTCAAGGCTATAGTTATTATGTTTCGTTTTCTTATGAGTTATACCACAGGCCAGGGAGACCAGAATCCTGGTCTCGCTAGACACTTCGTTATTTGTTTGAGGGGGGAGGGGGGAGGGGGGAGGGTTGAGTTTGAGTTCGGAGAAAGCACATCAACATGGGAGCGGTCATATATTGGGCTAGGAATAAGCAAAATGAAAGACACAATTTTAACAGAATGGATAGGGAAGAGGGAAATGTGGAAGGCGGGGAGGGGGGGGGGGGGGAAGACGTCAGCATCACAATATTGGGTGACGTCAGTGAATCAAGCCAATGTAATATCCGATCTTCTTTTCGTGCACGGGCCTGGACGTTCACTTCATTAAAAAGAAATTAAACACCCCCAACACAAACAACTTCGACGCTGGTAAATCTACGATATAGTAATTTTAACCGGACCTAAAGTTCATTGATTTACTAACACGGCAAAAGTTTATCCGGAAATTCCGCCCCGTCCATCCCTGATTGATTGTACGAGACAAATCGTGTGTGAAAAACAAAAAACAACGACAAACCACCGCAAGTCACAGCCAGCAGAGGCAAAGCGTGGGAAAAGGAGTTAGGATTCGCGTTTGCTTACTCAAGTACTCCGTTGTTAAAATTGCAGTTGCTATGGTGCCGTGTTACGGAAAATGGCTCTATACATCCTAAAATTTTTTTACAGATGAACAAAAGACACTTGGCATTGTGCCCCGATTCATTCTATGTTCAATAAATTTGTGATGACCAGAAGTGGCTGTTGGTTATTCAGAATTAATACCCTGATAGAAAGATGTAGTACATTTTATTCTAGAAAACTATGTTAAAAAGTGAATTTGATCCAGATTGGCAAAAATAAGTTCTTTTTCAGTAGTATGGGACCGTAGTGCTTTATACAGGTGGCTATTCTAGCTGAGCAGTGTACACAGTTCGGTACTATCTCCTCTACAAGTTTTCGTATGTAGGCAACCGTCCCCTATTAACAAAAAATAACAGGCTGTTAAATTAGGTTTGAAATTATGTCTGCCGGCAAAAATGAGATTAAATTTCCTGCCTATGGAAAGTTCACATTAATTAATTTTCGGGATGAAAAAGAAAAGGGGAGGGAGGGGGGGGGGCACTAATAGAGTTACATTTATCCGGGATAGCAGTTACTTTACGTGCACATTATAATACAATAATCCAAGAAAAATGTAAAGAACAAAACAGGCCGCTTATAACATGCTTTGTGGACCTAACAAAGGCTTTCGACACCGTAAGCCGATCTGGCCTGTATGCAGTCCTTAAATCCATAGGCTGTCCACCAACATTGCTAAAACTTATTGCATCCTTCCACACTGACATGAGGGCATGTGTCAACTTTGAGGGCTGCACATCCAATTCATTTGCTGTAAACAGCGGTGTGAAGCAGGGATGTGTTCTTGCTCCTACCTTATTTGGTATATATTTTGCAGCCCTACTCAAGAATGCCTTTGGTCAATGTTCAGGTGGAGTACTTATTAACACCAGAGTGGACGGCTCCATTTTTAATGTTGCCAGACTAAAAGCAAAATCTCGTACAGAGCATATTATGTTACAAGAGCTCCTCTTCGCAGATGATGCTGCAATCGTGGCCCACGATGAAACCACGCTCCAGGCTCTCATCAATAGCCTTGCCAAAGCCTGTGACAAATTCATGCTAAAGATCAGTGTCTCAAAAACTGTAGTTTTGACACAAGGCTTGAGAAACCCCAACCCAATCATGCTGAATGGCTCTCCTCTGGAGCAAGTGGGAAAATTCTGCTACCTAGGCTCAACCATCAGTGGTAGCACAGACATAACAACTGAAATAAATGCCAGAATAGGAAAGGCGGCCACAGCTTTTGGCAAACTCTCAAAAAGGGTGTGGAACAATAGCAAGCTGACCATCAAAACAAAGGTACTCGTGTACCAAACTTGCGTCCTAAGCACCCTGCTGTATGGCTCAGAGACATGGACCACCTACTCCAAACATGAAAGATCCCTCAACTCCTTCCACCTTCGCTGCCTACGCAAAATTCTCAAGATCAAGTGGCAAGACAGGATCTCAAATATCGAAGTTCTGAGCCGAGCCAACATTCCATCAACTCAGGCTCTCCTAGGCAAAAAAAGACTGCGGTGGCTTGGACATCTCCACCGTATGGAAAATGATCGCATCCCCAGACAAATTCTCTACGGGGAACTTGCTACTGGCAACCGACCCAGAGGTAGGCCACATCTGCGATTCAAAGACACTTGCAAGGTCACGATGAAAGCATTCAACATCGACCCCAATGAATGGGAGAACCTTGCAAATGATCGAAGCAGATGGAGACAAAAATTGCGCAGTGGCACGCTCGCAATAGACTTCAAGGCAAAAGAAACATACCTGACAAAACGACAGAGGCGGAATGAAAACACTCGCCAAAGTGAACCCAAAAGACTGACCTGCAATCACTGCCATCGCACTCTCGGGTCAAACATTGGTAGAATAAGCCACGAGAGAAGCTGTCAGTCAAAGTGAAAGTGAATATTCTAGCTGCTAAGACCGTCTGTAAAGACGCTAAAGGCCATATATAATACAATATAGCATGCCATAGCGGAGGTAAAGGATGAACAAGTAAGTACCTAAAACATTGTGACTACGAGTCCGAGACCAATAAATCATTGAACTTTGTGTACTGTACTGCTTCAATTCAAATTGCAGTACGGACACATCCATTTTGGACAAAAGTTAGTCTTTAATATTGTTTCCTTACTTTTTTTTATTATTATCATTGTTTTGAGCCCCCCCCCCCCCCCCCCCAAATAGAGTAATAGAGACCCTTTTTCATCGAGTACAATGGAACAGTATGTCTGGAAATTTCGTTGTGACTTTGTATTTATCGTTATACGAACGGTACTTCAGCTAGGGTGTATAAGGGTGTAATTATAACGTCAAACCTCTTGTAACTAAGTTAATACCTGGCTTTACGACTTAGATTTATTCCCGGCTTCAGTGCCTAATAACTACTACTATTTAACGGCACAGTGACTTTGTGAAAGAAATTTCAAATGGCGTATTATATTATTCTTGCATTACAACTTAACCGGCCAGCAACCCCGATAGAAATACGACGGTAGGATTGAGTCAAGTTTGCACACAGGAATGACGTCGTTCCCATAGATCCGCTGGTTACGCATAGACGTCAGTTTGTGGTAGAGAACTCACCCCTGCAGTAATCCTACTAGATCTAATTCCATGGAAATCTACTTCGGCTTGGAATATCCTTTGTTCTCTTTCACTCTGAAGGCTGAGGGCTGTCTCAGGTAGGTTACTATCCTATTAATAGTTACAATACTCAGCTACTATTTCACAGTACTATAGATGTGTGAAGGACATTATAAATGACAATAAAAAGGCGATGGATACCGATCCCATGAAGATCCCCAAAGATATATAATGTGTGTGTGGTGGGGGGGGGGGGCATTTTTGCTACCCGACCTATGGGATCTCGTCCTCCCATCCTGCGACTACAACCTCATCCGATACCGACCACATTTTAGCAGGACAAAAAATATTTTATATTACATTCATTACAAACTAGTCAGATCTCAGTAAGTTGCATTGATCGACCTTTTCAACCAGAAGTTACATTTTCATAAAAAAAGAAACACAATTACAATTTAAAGGTTTGCGGGTGTTTGGTGGATGCTTGAACTGGTAAGGTCTCCATGTCCTATCATTCTGTTATAATAATATTATTATTCTGTCTGTGCGTCTTGCTTCTTCCTAGCACAAAATGTGACCGTTATCGTGTCGATGTGCTCTCCCCAAAACTCAAACTCAAAACAATATAATAAGGTTATTAATGTCACACACCGGGTTTTTCGCTCATGGGTGCAGAAACTGTTATAAAATTCTCAGCGACAGATTGGCATGAAACATTATTATTTTGTTTAAAAAATTGGATTTTTATTACTAATGTCAGTGCTTTCCAGATCCAGATAGCCCCAAAATACTGTCAGTTTTACACACGATGTCTACAGGTCTTCGTTTGCGCTGGCTATGAAAAATGAGGGCAATGCATAACAAAGACTCGGTGTTTCATTCAAGCACTGCAGTACATCCCCTTTATCGCTGAAACAGCAGCTGTTAAAACTCCTGCCTCGTTCGCCCGACGGACGAGTTTGTATTATGTGAGAGAGAGAGAAAAACTTTACGACAAAAATTGCAACTGTTTTATAAAACTGTAGACGATAAAATTTATTATCGTCATGGACAAGTTGCCGAGTGGCGGGGTTATCTTTTATTGTATCAGTTCACGGCCGCTCTCAGCGGTTTTCACTATATAATAATGTGTATTCAACAGCGAATACGGCAGCTGTTTCTGGCCATAACTTTATTGTATTGTTTGATATCCTCACCATTTCAAGCCTATGGGCACTGCTAAACGTTGCACCAGTACGCGCTTTGGTCAGTTTGTTTAATTAATGAACATGCTTTCTTGGTGGTTTACTTGTGTATCAGCTAATACAGCGGCTGTTTCTAGACAGAACTTTGTTGAACTGTTTGATATTCTTACCATTACAAGCCTATGGGCACTGCTAAAAGTTGCACCAGTGCGCGCTTTGGTTAGTTTGTTTAATTAATGAACACTGAACATGCCTTCTTTGTGGTTTACTTGTGTATCAGCTAATACGGCGGCTGTTCCTGGCAATAACTCTATCGTTTTGTTTGATAATGTAAACTATTATGACCACATATTACTTTTTTTTTTTTTTCCTCAAGAAGGTTACTATATACCGAAAGCTTGATTTGCCTTTATATTTCTATTGCACTTTATTGTGCCGTTTCTGCATTACTTTTGACGCAAGACTTTGCTACATATAACTTTTTGTTTTTGCCACATTTTAACCAAGTGTCATATTCTGTGACTTTTTGCGCGTTCTAATCGGAAGTAACTATGATATTACTGACAATAGCTTTGAGTTATAAGGTTATGTTTATTTTGCGACACGCTGCAATTTTCGCAGTTCTCTCTCCCTCTCTCTCTTCCTTGTCCTATTTCTAAAGACAGAACAAAAACAAAACAAAAACAAAAGCAAAAAATGAAGGCAGCTTCTACCTCATTTGTACAGTTTCTCTCGTGAACAGATCTGGCTTGTATGAATGGCGTAAAGAGACAGATCTTGATATAATATACCATTCTCTGATGTTTAAAAAGTCGAGTTACAGGAGACAAAGTGTCCACTTGAGGACATGTGTCCTGCTTGAGATGAGCTCTCACCTCGGAGTACAATCGTATGTAACAAAATAATAGGGTAACTGGAACGTCTGGGAGATCGGGCGAACTACCCATGAAGTTATAACATGCTAGAATTCCTTGACATTGTCTACATACAATATTTCACTTTAGCTAAAATACAATCCTATATTATTTAACAAGACCTTCTGTTTAACCCTCCCTGCGTGCGATTATATCTTTTTTATATTCTGTTCTGTTCTTCTCTTTTCTTTTTTTTTTTGTTGTTTTGTTTCAAAATACTTCAGGGATGCAAGCTTTTTCTTATCTTCATCTACGTGGAACCAGTTCTGAATTTAGTAATAGTAGTAGGACTTCGCTCAAGGTACCCACAGAAATATTAAACTGCTACAGTAAAATGTCTTCTTCTGAAAAACTGTCTGGAGTAGATTTTCACTTTTTGTGCAAAACTTCAACCCATATCATAAATACATAAAAATAAGGCTTCTGTTTACAGTCCTCGGGTGGTTGGTGGACACTTCTGGGGTAGTGTCTCCATCTATCCTATCATTCTGTTATATTTTGCCTAATGTCTTGCTTCTTCCTAGCATAATGTGACCGTTATCGTGCCCACGTGCTTTCTCCAAACTCAAAACTCGAGAGAGATAGATAATACTATAATTTCATCTTTCGACCATAATTATACCGACGGCAATTCTTTGGCCGATCCCGTGGTTGGTGGACACTTCTGGTATGTCTCCATCTGTTCTATCATTCTGTTATATTTTGCCTACTAATGTCTTGCTTCTTCCTAGCATAATGTGAGAAGTGACCGCTACCGTGCCGACGAGCTTTGTCCAAACTCGAGAGAGATAGAATAGATAATACATAATTTCATCTTTCATTTACCGACGGCAATTCTTTGGCCGATCCCATGGTTGGTGTGCGCTTCTGGTATACGGTAGGGGTCTCCACCAGCCTGTCAATATCATTCTGCTGAGTTATTATATTCTATCTAAACGCCTTACTTCTTCCCAGCACACCATCGCCAATTTCTTGCCGACGTGCTTTTTTTCCAAATTCAAACTCTGTCTAGTCTAGCCCCCACGTACGAATTTTCTTTTAACTTCTATTTTCTACTTTTTTTTTTTTTCTTTTTTTCAAATACTTATAGGATGCAAAAGTTATCTTCAAGGCCCATCTAAAAGAAACCAGCTCTGAATTCAGCCTCGGTCCAGTAATTCACAAATCAAACAAGATTTAACTCTGCTTTCATCAGAAAAATGCTTCCTTTGCAGATTTGTTCACCCCCCCCCCCCTTTTTCTTAAATCCATTTTTTCTTTTATAATTCTGACTTTATTATATTCTTCTCTAACACTGACTCTGAGCAATAAAGGGTAAATCTGAAACACCCAGTAATCTTAAATCAGCTGCCTCTCAAAATACTATACACATAAGTCATTATGGTCGTACTGGCACCCAGAACCCGCCCCCCCCCCCTTCACCTCCCCTCCCCTCCCACACATACATTTTAGAGCCTGCAGTGGACTCCCCAGATGGACACTTACCTTCCCACTGTTCCCAGTCTGAAGTCTAAGATTCTAAATATTTCGTGTACACCTAGTGGACAGTCCAAAAGGAGACCACTCCACCCCAAAGCCCTCCCTCTTCGCCGCCCCACCAAATACTATACTACATAGTACATGTTTGTCATTACGGTCCTATTGGCACCAAAATCACCTCCCATCCTCTACCTCAAAAGCACACACACACACACACACACACACACACATTTTAGAGTGCACAGTGGAGTCCCCAAATAAACACAATCTTCCAGTCTAAAGTCTGGGATTCTCATCTATTTCGTGTGCAGGCAGTGGACACTCCAAAAAAGACCACCCCACCCACCCTAGTCTAAAGTCTAAGACTGTGATCTATTTTGACATTGGACACTTCATAAATAATCATTTCCCAGTCTAATAGCTCTAAAGACTCTATTTTGAGAGCATTGTGGACAGGACACTCCAAGAGAAGATTAAAACCCCCCAATCTGAACTCTTGAACGATTCTGAGAGTGTAGTGAACGCTGCAAAAGCAGACCATCCCCACATTCTTAAGTCTGAGACTCAATTCTATTTTGAGTATGTAGTAAGTCTGAGACTCTAATTCTATTTTGAGTATGTAGTAAGTCTGAGACTCTAATTCTATTTTGAGTATGTAGTGGACACTCCAAAAGAAGACCATCCCTCCAGTCTAAAGTCTGTCTCTAATCCATTTTGAGTATGTAGTGGACACTCCAAAAGAAGACCATCCCTCCAGTCTAAAGTCTGTCTCTAATCCATTTTGAGTGTGTAGTGGACACTCCAAAAGAAGACCATCCCTCCAGTCTAAAGTCTGTCTCTAATCCATTTTGAGTGTGTAGTGGACACTCCAAAAGAAGACCATCCCTCCAGTCTAAAGTCTGTCTCTAATCCATTTTGAGTATGTAGTGGACACTCCAAAAGAAGACCATCCCTCCAGTCTAAAGTCTGTCTCTAATCCATTTTGAGTATGTAGTGGACACTCCAAAAGAAGACCATCCCTCCAGTCTAGAGTTAGAGATTCTAATTCTAATTATTAATCTATTTTGAGTAGCCTATGCAGTGGACACTCCTAAAGAAGACCCCCCCCCCCCCCAGGTCTAAAGTCTGAGAGACTCTACAATCTAGTTTCAGTATGTAGTGGACACTCCAAAAGAAGACCATCCCACCAGTCTAAAGTCTGAAATTCTATGGTCTTTTTTGAGTAAGTAGAGCAAACTCCAAAGACCCCCCCCCCCCCAAAACAGACTAAACTCTGAGATTCTGGTCTAAATATCTATTTTAAGTATGTAGAAGACACTCCATACACAAGAAGACCAACCACTCAAATGTCCAGGAAGACTTCGATTCAATCTATTTTCTTACCTTTTTATTACACTAAAGTCTGATCTCCTTTGTAGATCCAACGTTCAGCCCCCATCACTGAGGAGCCCCCGCTGTTGTTGGCAGACATAATCCATTGGTTAGTCGTCCTGGGCAGCCCCCAGTCTGCCATGGCTGAAGACGCAAGGGGGGGAGAGAAAAAAAAAAAAAAAGAGGCCAGAACAGAACAAAACCTGTTCGCTTGAGTTCACATTTCTCGCAGCTGACGATGAGCACAAAGACGGCCAGGAAATCCTAAATCTCTTCTCTCTCTCTCTGGGTACACACGGAGAAATCCACCAGAAAAAAAAAATAACGTCAAATCTTACTCCACTGTCAAGATTGCAGACCCAGCACACAAATCCAATGTATTCACAAAATTTCGGCAGTCGGCAGCAACTATGTTACATACATTTCTTTTGCTGGTGTATTTTGCCTTGGAACTGTCCCACAATCTTCACAACTTGTAAAAAAATACTCTAATTCTAGAATAGATCTAGATCTAGATCTAGGAATATGAAATAGATCTAGATCCAGTTTTAAATACACTCAACACATATGCTTTTGGTAGATCTAGATCTAGATTCTAGATTCTATTATTTATCAGTGTGATTTCTCAACAATTAGCAGTGGTAAATTAATATATGCTGTGGCTCTTTCTGAGGTATAAATTCTCAACACTAATTAAACTAGATCTACGAAGAATGAAACCTGAGTGGCTCTTGATGTTCACACGTGAAGGTTTTCAAAGACGGCCAGAGATTGGAACACTCACAGTCACAAAGCACACAAAACCATACAGCACTGTTATTTTATAAACTTTATAAAGAACACGATGCTGCAAAATGAAACAGTATCCAAGTATACCGTCTTTCTTCCTAACTCGGGTGGGTCAAGCTGACGTATGTGACCAAATAAAAAAATGTTGAAGAAAATGACGATAACAGGTGCACGCAAAAAAAATAATAAAATTGATAATATCCTGTGTGGCTTTTCCTTCTCAACACCTGGTGCTCTCAGTAGAGTATTCCTGTACCAGCTGATTTTTGTTTGTGATTTCAGAAGTTGGTTTCTGAACTTCGGTTGGTGCGTGGAGTTCGTTTATCATTCGCCAGATCCGAACGTCTGTCAGTTCTTGTTGCTGTTGTTCGTTCGTTGTTTTTAACTAAGTTTTCGGATCGCCGAAATTTGATACACTAATAATAATTCTTGATGAACCGAGGGCTGACAACGAAGGCCTGTTTCTTAGTGTGGCTTAGATACAACGTAACGTCTCGTGTGGTAATCCTCACCAGAACTTACATAGATTAGATCGAGATCTAAAATCCAACACTTTCACAAGTTCCGAACAGTTGTAGGAATCGGGAAATATCCCACACCACGGCCTTATAGCCTACCACCCAGGTTCAATAGTCCTCCAATACTGACGGCGAGGAAATATTCGGGGCGAGGGATGAGATTTCGCGGCGAGAGGGGTCTCTCTTCCTTCCCCTTCTTTCCCTCTTTCTCATCTACGAGAGTGTGTGATCGGCAGGCGACCCGTCAGCCATGCTGAAGTTGAACGAACGAGCGGGGGGCCGAGGGGTAAAACAGCGACGGATCTCCGCCGAGTGCCTGTGAAAAAAGTCGAGGGTAGGTCTCCCCGTTCCCACACCGAGATCTCTCTCGGTGGAGCTGGCTACCAGTTCTTCACATGAGGATTAGGCCAAACCAGAATCAGCACACACACACATACACCAGTGGGTGTTAGCTGGTTATGTTGTCTGCTCGAGCATCGAAATTTCAACCGCGAAGGAAAAACAATGTGGGTATCGATATGGCCCGGTTTTTGTATGAGAACGATCCCTACTGAAACATTCAGCGCTTGGTTCACAAGCCAAGGGATTTTTTTCTTCAACAATCTAACGAAGTGCATTCCGCGCGATGGGAAAGTGTCACCACTAAGTTAATAAAACTTTTGATTTTAGTGCCAGCTCACTGTAATACGTTAATGGGCGGTTCATTCATAGCTGGCTGAGAGCGTTCACTCGGCCAACGTCTCATCATTCAATAGAGATTTGAATAAGGCATACATTAGCGAATGAATGGAATATTTTTATTGGGGATTGGCAACCAGTATGTTTTATGCCCAAAATCGTCTAATTGAGAAAAAAGAGTTTGAAATTTACAACCTTAATGAAAATTCAAATAATTGCAGTCACTTCAACGTGGTCACATGAACAGTTTTATTGGGTCTGTCTGTCATGGCGATATTTCTAATTCACTTCGCATTTTGTCTGTCTCTCTTCAGTTTATCTATGTCAGTACTGTCTCAAAGTCACCCACTTTGCGTCTTGGCTATAGACAGCCATTTAAGAGCAATGAATGAAATTGGACATGACACATTCTGGTAGATAAGTCTCGATGTATACAAGTTATTTATATTTATTTTCTTAAATCTTCTTTTTTTTAAAATTGTCTCTCAAACATTAAATTTAGACATTTACTTAATGATGTCATCACCTATTGCATCATCGTCGTCTCTTTTCTCCGCCATATTTTTTATTATTGCCAACGTCATTTTCAGCACCATAACGCCGCCATCGTCGCATCATCGTGAACACCATCGTTATTATCATTATTCATCACTGTCATTGCAGTTCTTCACGATAGTCTCTGCCTACACAGCGTTGGTACATATTAGACGCGACCTTGGCTCTTATTTGTTCTATCTCCATTCTCTGAAAAACTGGAGATCTTTCAGAATGTAGAAGAGATATAACAAATGCATGCTCCAACGCTTGTTGAAAATGCTTTGTGGCACTTATCAAGCTGTTTTACCGTTCCGATTCATTCTAACTCCTTATGTATAATGTAATATAATGTAATAATTAACTTGTATAGAGAAGCTCAAATCCACAAATAATCATGTGCTCTAAGGCGTTGAACTAAAATTAAAAACAGAATTAACGTAAGCTCAATTCATCATGCTCCCTCCCACACACATTAACAAACGCTTGATCTACTCTCATCCTCGGACCTCTGAGTCTAAAAAGGGCTATGACTCAAGTTTCAATGAAAACAGCGCTAAACAATTCAGTTTTGGGCCTATTTTTAAATGCGACAATGTTTTCACTTATGTTTTCATTATGATAATATTTTCATTATCATAATACTAAAGACGCAAACGTTTAAGGTTGAATTTCTCAGTGGTGCCAAAAGTGGAGTTTGAACAAACAAGAACTGAGGTTCCGTAGAAACGTTCCTACCTAGTGAAATATGAGCGTTCTACTGTTACTTAATTGATGAGAGAGAGAAAAAAAGCTACAACAACCAAAAAAAAACTGTCCTTCTTGATATGGACTGAACGGTGGGGAAGTGAATGTGAATATAATTATTCATACCATCAGGTCATTATTTTGTGAACAAAATGTGAGTTTTATCTCCTCAAGGCTAATTCCACTTAGGATTTCAAGTACGTTACATGGTAGGCCTGTGTACAGACATCATTAGATACAACAATGAAATTTGGATTCGTTATGTCAAAGTTATGGTCTGTGACTGGCTTAATGAAATTTTTTAAGCTACTGATGTTTCAGCATTTATTTGTCAACTTCTAGGTTGAGAAAAACAGGAGTGTTATGATTCTGTGCACTTACGTCCTTTTTTTTTTCAGGTGTTCCGCTCTTTCACTCTCTTCCGCACTCTCTCTCTCTCTCTTTCTGTGTATCTCTCTCCCTCACTTTCTCTCTCTTCCTCTCTTATCTCTCCTTCCCTTCTTTTCTCCCCCACCTCTCTCTCTAACTCTCCCGCTCTCTCTCTCTTTCTGTGTATCTCTCTCCCTCACTTTCTCTCTCTCCCTCCCCTCTCTCCCCCTCCCTTCCTTTCTTCGCCCCCTCTCTCCCTCCCTCTGTCTCTCTCCCGCACTGTCTCAGTGTATCTCTCTCCCTCACGTTCTCTTTTTTCCTCTCTCTTCCCTATTTTTCTCTCTCCCTCCCTTCTTCCCCCTCCCCCGTCTCTCTCTCTCTCTCTCTGTCACTCACTCACTTTCTCTCGCTCCTCTCCTTTCTCCCTTACTGTCAAAGTATCTGCCTGTCATAACGATACTATTTATGTCTGCCGCTCTTCAATAGGTATGTCAGCACTGTCTGTCAATCTTTCTGTCTATCATGACGACATTTTTCATTTACTCCATCTGTATGTCTGCCTCTATGTCTGCTTCACTTCAGTATGTACGTCAGCATTGTCAGTCAATTTTTCTATCTATCATGAAGATATTATACTCATTTTCAGTGTGTAAATTCAGCCTCTATGTCTGTCTCTCTTCAATACTCATGTCATTATTATCTGTCAATTGTTTTGTCTATCATGACGATATTTCTCGATTTCTCAGTATAAATTCTGCCCCTGTCTGTCTTTCCCCATTCAATCTATCTATGCCAGTAAGTCTCTCCCCCCCCCCCCCTTTTCCTAGTTTTAATGCCACTTTTTCCTCCCAGTGAACCAGAAACCCCGACCTTAAAAGTATCGAAGCGTAACCTAACAAGTCACTTGGTATCGTCCTCTGTTATCTTTTCCTGTCCCGTCGGGACAACAAGGCTGGAATGCCTCAACCCCCATTCTCGCCAATCAAATCACGGTTAACAACCCTCGGGGATAAAACGCGCGCGTTGATTGGTCGGCGATAGACGTGCGCATAACTTGGCGAAGGTTTTATTCACAAGCAGTCGGAGCGTGGGAACTGCTACGGTTCGGTCTCCCCAAACGCTGGGAAAAAAATAATAACTGAGAGAGGGAGAAAAATAGAACGGAAAGGGGAGGGAGAAAAATGTCGTGGAAGGGGAACAGGATTTTGCGCGTAGCGGCGTTGATGGAAATGAAACGGCGTACTCGACTCTCGGCCGTAGCGGTTTAACGGGATAAGACGAGGAGGTGGGGAGGGCTGGATAAATAAAAAGGGCCGTTCTGTAGACTGCGGAGAATAAGAAAAGCTGAGGCTACGGGATTATATAGGGTATGGAACAAAGAGGGAAAAGGAATTTTTTGCCTGCTGTAGAAGGCTGAATTGTCTAGGTTATTCGGATATATCTATGTACCCAGAGAGAGATAAATTTTGTGACAGGAGAAAGTTAGGGCGTTTTCCGATTTTCTTAATTTTTTTTACTGCCTTGGGCAAACTTGGAGCTTTCAGATAGATAAATAGATAGATAGATAGATAGATAGATAGATAGATAGATAGATAGATAGATAGCTAGACAGATAGATAGATAGATAGATAGATAGATAGATAGATAGATAGATAGATAGATAGATAGATAGATAGATAGATAGATAGATAGATAGATAGATAGATAGATAGATAGATAGATAGATAGATAGATAGATAGATAGATAGATAGATCGATAGATAGATAGATAGATAGATACAGAGAGACCGGCAGATAATTAGATTGACAGATTCCTAACAAAGTAACCAACAAACCTACCAACTAACTAACTAATTTACCTTAAGAAACGTAAATAAATAAATAAATAAATAAATATTTTCCCCAGAAGAATAATATGTCCACATACTGCTAACACAATCTCATAGCGACAGGGCTATATTATACTCTCTCCACGTGTCCAGCCCCCTCTCCCCTTCTAATCCCCCCCCCCCGGCAGACACACACACAAATATTTTCCCATATAATTTCCACGGACATTTTTAATTGGCAAACTATGTTGTTTTCTACACCTCAAATTGACCCCTGCTGCCATGTTGTTAGCAACCAGTTATCCCAGATTAATTCCCGCTTTCTCACGTTTCCTGTTACCAGATTTAGCTCTCACAGATCGGTGATAACCTTTCGCAGTAGAGCCAGTTTAAATAGAATCAACAATAGAAAGAAAGCATGTTTTACTGCCTATAGGCAAGGGGGGTGGGGGGGGGGGGCAGCTTTGCTCTATTTCTTAAAATGAGCATTGAACTTTGCACTGAAAAATAGACTTTTTGTTAGTTGTATCACGACATTAGTTCTTGTTTGTTCAATTTCCATCTTTATGAAAAACTGGAGATCTTTTAGTATGTAAAAGAGGTGTAACAAATGCACACTTAGACATAGGTTTGAAAAAAATTCTTCTTCGTCAATACTCTACTATAATGTAACGTTTTATGCCAATAAGCAACTGTCTTTTCATTGCATTTTCTGGGCATGCGGGCTATCGGATAAAATTATAGAAAAAGAAAGGCACCAATAGGAAAATGTAGTAAGTCCATAGAATCATAATGGCATTAGTCACCAGATGACAGGTAAAGAAACAGTGTTTTCATCATACCTCAAAAATGTCAAAAATGACTTATGCCATTTAGCGTAGAGCAGTGAAGTCTTGTAGTGTTATAATATAGATTACATTTCTTATCAAGTCCAGCAAAACTATTATCGTTTACTTCTACTTATCCAATTACGAACTTATCTCTATTCGATGCTTTGCGGAATGGATAGAGCAAATACCTCTTCGCGACTTTGGCTTGGATTTTTTTTTTTAATTTTTCGAGAGCGGATAGGATGTATTTCCCTAAGCCGGGTCGCTTTCACTTCATAAATTCAAAACTCAATTTCGAATAAATGGCAGGAAATGTATACTTAATTTTCAAGTGGAGTAAATTCTCAGCATTTTTGGGGAAAATACTTACGTGTTACTAGGTCATACATTGGTACCCTTTTCAATTACATTTCTATGGATGAAAAAAAATGCAGGGCGTTGTATGCTGTGTTTACCTACATATCCCGATTTCACTTCAATAGCCGGAGGCAGAGAAACTTGTTTGATAAGAAAACACAATATACTTAAATAAACTTCCAGCTATGGTAGATTGTAAGAAGTAGTTCTTGTTCCATTCTCAAGCTATTGTCAATTCACCCGCCATTTACTATTATAAGTTAAGAAAATGTTTGCTTTAACACTCGACAATCTTATTGAATTTGTTCGGGTATATCTCAGTCCTAACTGTCCTGATTCAAGTCTCAGTCGCGAACATTTTCTCCCACAGCCCTAGCCACCAAGGCTTACCCCACCCCAACATCACACAATCATGGCAGAGAGGGCGTGGTAGGGTGTAGTGTGCAGTGGCTATTTTGCAGTCCTCAGATTATCATAATAATCGTCGGGTTTTTGCCATAATTATTGTTGTTTGTGCGTTTTTGCCGTTTCGAGAAAATGAGGATTGAAGTTTGGTCTGCAAAAGGGCTAAATGGCATAAAACATTACTTCACAAACATGTGAGTGTGCATGAGAAAACCCACAATAAGTCGGCAACATGACATTTTGAGTTCTGTACATATAATGAAAGACCAGACATTTCTGATAAATTGAAGTCAGTGACCCCCCTAAAAACCAGATTTTGAGAAGACGGCATTTAATCCTATAAGTGGCAATAGCTAATTGACCAAGTAATATTGGAGTGATTACTGTTAGGAGACCGTAGTCTAACAACTAAGCCGTTATAGAGATCATAGTGAGTAGTGTTCACTGCTCATCTACAGTTTACCCTGTAACATGCCACGGTCCCCTAAACAACAGTCAAGTTGGAAGTTTGTGTCGGACCCATATTTTCACTTCAAAGCCGTTTTTCTCAAAATCAGCTCTGCCCACTTATGCCGGGTTTTCTCATGCACACTCACACATGTATCTCGAAAAGTGTTTAACCGATTGGAATAACACTTCATAGTCATGTACTATAATGGAGCTAGAGGGTGAACATCATTGTAATCACCTAAAACTTTGTGACCACGTGACCAAAAATTATGAAACCTTGTGGACTACCTGAACTTTTTACCAAAAGTTACGTGGACATGTCGATTTTGGACAAAATTTAGTCCATCATATTGTTTGTTTACGATTATTTTTGAGCCGCGAAAAAAGAGACGAGTAGAATAAAAAAAAATATGATCGGAAATTTCATTCTTCGCCTCTCTGCTCACATTACGGGGGTCAGATAGGAACAAATGTCACAGTAAATGTGCAGGTTACCTTGCACGGGGCTGCTAGTATATGATAATGAAATTAGGAGTGGGAGAACCGCTTTCTTGTCAAAACCTCAAAATCGGTCAAATGTCGCATACAACAATATGGCAAATACCCCTTGGTATCTTCTTACTATAATGGAGCTAGAGGATGAACCTGTAAGCAACTAAAACTTCGTGACTACGGAATAAAAAATGAAATTTTGTGTACTGTCTTACTTTTTGATGATGATGAGTTACGTGGACACATTCATTTTGAACAAAAGTCAGTCTTTACTATTAAATTTTATATTTAAAAAAATTTGAGCCGCAAAAACAGAGACGCATTTTCGACGAGTAGAATCAAAAAGCATGATCGGATATCCTTAACCTCTCTTTACACATTGGTGGTCGAAAATCAACGTAATCACATCTGTGTATTTCTTCGTAGGTTCCATTAGACATTGCACCGAATCCAAATGCTGCTTTCAATGTAGCCTAGATCTAGACATACGTTTCCAGCGACGAATCTGCAAGATCTATTTTGCGCGGGTCGGCTAGTTATTACAATGTTTGCAATAAAGACTTATTTTACCAAGGCTGATGGCGCACTGATTCATGTCCCTTTTGTCTCGGTTTTAATTTGCTTAGCGAGTCGCGAGTGGCAGCTTGCCCGTGTCTGGTTATGGCAAAGGTCGGCAAAGTGGTCGATACTGACGACTGGGAGTCCATAATTATGGCCGTCCAAGTTGTCGATAAATTGCGAGCATAGTTCTTGTTTGTTCTATCTCCATTTTCTGAAAAACTGGAGATCGTTTAGGATGTCGTATAACAAAATGTAGACTTTGATACTTGTTTAAAAATGCGTTGTGGCACTTATCAAGCTGTTTCACAGGTCCTATTTATTCTATCTCCTTATCATAATGACTAAAGCCGCAAATTGTTTAACGTCGAATTACCCAGTTGTGCAAAAAGTGGAATTGGAACAAACAAGAACCAAGGTCGTGAAATGTCTAGGGGTCAAAAGGGGGCCAAATTTATGTATGTAAATTTCTAATGTTCTTTGTCAATTTCTTTAAGTAATTTTTAAAAAAAATTTCTTTAAATATTTCTTATGGAGAAGCAGTAATAAAGTAAAAAGCCAAGGAATTATTATCTTTAAATCGAGAACTTTATTATTGATGACATTTATTCATTTAGTTTACATGAACGGGGATCAATGAGGGATCAAGATCCCATGAAGGGGTCATTGATTAGTAAAACGTTCGCCAATACATGGTTTAGAGGAACAATAATTCAGCCTTAAAAGTATGAAAATTAGAATTCTAATTCTGCGTTTTTTTGGTGTTTTTTTCCCTTCTTTAAATAGTTTTAGTACTTTGCAGTCAAGCTGTCGTCATAATATACAGAATACTCGTGATTATAAATACCTGTTTCAATGGAGATTACATTATGATATAAAAGTTAAAATAGTAAACAAAAGAGGTAAAAATGGGACAATTGTAGCTTGAAAATTTAGTTGGCAATTTCTATTAAACAGTTTTCTCTTTAAACGGTACAAAATCGGATTGTATTTACAAAGAAAGACTAAACCAAATTCTCCAGACACCGTCAGCTCTATGAAACTTATGTTTTCGGGAGAAAAAAAATGTGTACAAACAATCAAAAATTGTACATCAGAGATAGAACTGCTCTATGTTTTAATATTATATATAGAAAAAGGTTTTCTTTTGAATACACCAGATTGTATTTACCAAAGAAAGAATAATAAAATTCTTTCGGACAAAGGCATCTTTGTGAAGTTCACGTGTTAATAAAATATGTACCAGCAATTAAAATCTGTACAAGAGACAGAGAACTGTTGTGTATGGTTTTTGTATGTATTCTGCAGCCGTGCGAAATTGCCGTAAGCAAGAACATCCAGACAGTTTTATAGGGGAAGTAAGGAAAATAAGATAGGGGTGGGGTGGGGAAGGGGGGGGGGGGGAGGTTCAAACATGCGCTTTACATTCATTTTTCAATCATATATAAAATTAAACACACATACTCTCACACAAATACGCACACAGTCACCCAGAATGAAAGAGAGGCACACAGAGAGAGAGAGAGAGAGAGAGAGAGAGAGAAAGAGAGAGAGAAAGAGAGAGAGAAAAGAGGAGAGAGAGAGAGAGAGAGAGGGAGAGACGGGGGAGGTGGAAAGCAGGTTCAAACATACTCTTTACATTCGTTTTCAATCATATGTAAAATTAAACACACATACTCTCACACAAATACACCTGCAAACACTGAACGAATGAGAGAGATAGAGAGAGAGAGAAAGAAAGAAAGAAAGGGAAGAGAGATATAGGAGGAGGGGGAGGAGGAGGCATATTAAAACAGATGCTTTACATTCATTTTTCAATCATAATTATATTAAACTGAACACACAAACTGAAAAACACACAGAACGAAAGAGAGACATAGAGAGAGAAAACAAAAAATAGAGAGATAGAGAGAGAGAGTGAGAGGAGAGAAAGAGAGAGAGAGAAAAAAAAAAGGGGGGGGGGGGAAAGAGACAGGCAGGCCTACTTAATAGAAGTTGCTTAAAAATCTACATCATTTCAAACTGTATATAAACCCGATACCGTTTCTCATAGATATTATCTTTTGACAGAGCTTTAAAATTTGACAGCTGTGCAAGATGTACCCAGCATACCTACTACATTGTGGGTAGATCTATTATTATTTTCTTTCAATGGGGGGGGGGGGGGGGGGGAGGACATTCTGTTTATTTTAAACAGGGCTCCCTGCTAACGCACTGACTAGCACCAGTGTACATGAACTTTTCTTCTGTACCGTACCACCCACAACCACCCCTGCACACAATGACTTCCTTTAGTCACTGGCAAAATATTCTCACGGCTATTGGACGGCAAGCGGTTTTGGCCCCCAACACAATATGACCTTATTTGGTTGACGGGTGGGGGGGGGGGGGGCGTAAGCGGGTCACTAAGTTTAGTGTGATCGCCTCCCCGCAAAAAAGCCAAAATCCATTTTTTTATATTTATTCTTTTCTGTCCTTTCATGCTGTGGAATTTGAAGGCCGGTTTCATCGGCGTATCTTCATGGTGACTGCCTTTATGTCTTAATGCGGTTAGTTTTTGAAGTTTCTGTCCCTCTCTCTCTGTATCTCTGTCTGTCTTTCTTTCTCTCTCTCTTTCTCTCTCTCTCTCTGTGTCTCTGTCTGTCTTTCTTTCTCTCTCTCTTTCTCTCTCTCTGTGTCTCTGTCTGTCTTTCTTTCTCTCTCTCTCTGTCTGTCTGTCTCTCTCTCTTTCTCTCTCTCTCTCTCTGTGTCTCTGTCTCTCTCTTTCCCTTTTTCTCTCTCTTCTCTCTCTCTTTTTCTTCTCCCTCTCATGTACGCACCCTCTTCCTATCTCTCCCTCACACACACACACTTTCTCTCTCTCTCTCCCTCTCTCTCTCTCTCTCTCTCTCTCTCTCACCACACACAACCTCTTTCTCCTTTTCACACACACATAACCAACATCTTCTTTCTCTCGCTCTCTCCTCTCCCTCTTCTTCTCTCCTCCTCTTCTCCCTCCCTCTTTCTCTCTCTCTCCCCCCTCCTTCCCCCTGTCTGACTCTTTTAGGAGCAAAAATTTATAGAAAACAAGAATAAAAGTATTGCACCTTTCCTTTTTTCCCCGTAATCCTTTGTCTATCAATTTCCCTCTGGGTTTCTGTCTCTCCTTTTCAATCTTTCTTTTCTTTTCTTATTTAATCTTTCTGTTCCATCTACGTGCACCCACAGTGCGCCCTGTCCTTTCTGAGAAAGGCTAAGATCTACAACTTGGTTTTAACAGCTTTCATACTCATTTACAAAACATTTTTTTCAGATCTCTACAAAACAATTTTTGGGAACTTTACCAATGTGATAAAAATGAAACGGAACTATTTAATTCTATTAGGGAAATTTAGAACCTCTGAAGTCTAAACAGAGAAACATAAAGTACCGTGCCCAAAACTGACCGCGAAAGACACAAAGTGGCCGTTATCGTGCCGACACGCCGTAAAACTTAGACTGAAACTCAAACTTAAACTCCCTGTTTTAAATCCATCATCGTCACCAACATCATTATCGCCTTCACCATCATTTATACAGCTCTTTCCCACTCATCATAAATTTTGCTGCGTCGTCTATCAGCCAATCCTCACCTCTCCCCCCCCCCTCCCCCCCCTCAAGCCAAATGTTTTTCTACAAAGGGGACAATCCATACGTATGCTCGATTTTGGTGAATTATTCATTCACCGCCCCCACCCCCTCCCACCCCCCCGGCCCCACGCTCTCTGCCTTCCAAGCTTCTACAGATGATGACGCTCGCCTTTCATGCCGAGGGTACCAGGTTCGATCCCCGGTCGGTGCAGTGCAGGAATGTTGGAATTTTTTTTTCCGGGGGAGGGAGGGGGGGGGGGATTCCTGTCCCTGACATATTGGTGGATATGCTCGAGCGCCAAGTCTTCTCAGATAAGGACGAAAAACTCGGAGGGCCCGTGTGCACGTTGAGCACAATAAAGATACCAGGACGGTCGGAAATCGAGAAGAGCAGGCCGAACAAGGCCACTGCTCGGGCAGAATTCTAAAAAAAAACAAAAAAAAACTAATCCCCAGCACAAAAACACACAGAAACAAGAACAAGAAAATAAAACACAAGAAAGTTGAGGTGTCAATGCCAAGGACAGCGAATCTCCTAAAACAAAGACCTAAACACTCGCCCCACTCCCCCACCCCCAACTGTCCCTTCCACTCCCCGAGGCTACCTACTGTGCGGATGGTCAAAATGAGATAAGAAACAAAAAACAAAGCAAACTGTGTCCAGCCTTTCTTCTTTCCACAGTTTGGCAGTTTTTTCCGGGTTTTCCCTTGGTCTGCTGCCAACTCACAACTCCTTTCCTCTCCCTCCACCCCCGTGCCCCCCCCCCTCCCCCTCCCCCGCGCGCTCATTATAAATATTGTGTTTAGTCTTTCACCAAATATCCTTGGAACATTGCCATGGGAAGCTACTCCGGAGTCTGGTAACACCACAACTAAAAATTGGGCGAAGTTAGTACTTGGTCAGCGTTCTACACCCCTCCCCCCCCACCCCCACCCCCTTCCCTCAACAACCAACCCCCATATTTTGGTTTAGAAGATACGCCCCTGTCATGAGACATGTTACGGTTTCCCTGCGTACCACAGTGACTGAAGTTTACTTCGCCACACCCCCAACCCTCCTCCAATTCCCCTTTTCCCCATAGTCAGTCACACATTTAGTCTAGATACGCCCCTGACTGACCAAAGTGTCACAGAGCTATCATGAGAACTGTCTCGTTGGTACTGCAGTGTCTGAAATTTACGAAGTGAGTGATCAGCACATTTGGGGTTATGCAAAGTTGTATGTGTGTGTGTGGGGGAGGGGGGGGGGTTCGTTTGAGGATACTGACGTTTTTATGTAGCCACTAATAGTAATACAGAGTAAATTTTACATAATAATTTCAGGCAATTCATTAGACAGACAGACAGACAGACAGACAGATAGATAGATAGATAGATAGATAGATAGATAGATAGATAGATAGATAGATAGATAGATAGATAGATAGACAGACAGACAGAGAGATAGATAGATAGAGAGAGAGACAGACAGACAGATAGATACATAGATAGATAGACAGACAGATGGATGGATAGATAGATAGATAGATAGACAGATAGACAGACAGACAGACAGACAGACAGACAGACAGACAGATAGATAGATAGATAGATATAAATTCTTTATTTCCATGTGAATACAATACAGATTGTACAGATACAATATCGAAACATTACATCTAAGTGGAAATTGTGCCATGGTGGGTGGCTTTACTTTATCTCTTCTATGGAAGGGATGGACAAAACTGGAACATATTTTTAAATAGAGTTAATAATTCCTATTATACGACCTGCATCTTTTATTCCAGATTTTGAATGATCCAATAACTGAACTGATACTACAGTACTTAGATATGAACTTACTTTCTGAATTGTTAATGTTTAGTTTCTTCAGCCCAGTAATAAATCTTCAGTGAACATTTCCCAAACTTCCAATTATTAAAACTATTATATCACATTGGTATCCCATAGCACTGATTTCAATGGCTAATGGGAAATATTTGTCAAATTTGCCTTGATAACATCTATCAATGTAACAGTCGTATGGTACTGCTACTTCAACTGCTAGATAGATAGATAGATAGATAGATAGATAGATAGATAGATAGATAGATAGATAGATAGATAGATAGATAGATAGATAGATAGATAGATAGATAGATAGATAGATAGTCATGCACTCCTAAAACACTTGTGTACCCATCTCTACACAAACCAGGTTAATCCATCAGAAACGGATTTCTTTATTAGAGCCCACGGGGATTCAAAGTTCCGATTTGTCAATGTAACCTTTTGTTGTATACAATTTACAGTTTGGAACAAATCAAAAGCCTCTCTTCTCATGTCTGTTATGACGGCATTTTATGAAGGCTATAACCTCATTGTTATCTCGTTTACGGTAATCCCTCAGAGGACGGCTGGAGCCAATTTGTCGTCTAATACCGTGTTTTATGGGAGTATGAACGTCACGAAAGCTGTAATAAAAATTAATAGTCCAATAGCGAAGCCGGAAAACAGCCTTATATTGTTCTAGAGTTGGATTTTCTGTCTGTGTGTGTGAGTGTGTGTGCGCGTGTATTCGAGTGATATCTAACATCCTCTTCAATCCCCTCCCCCCTCCCCTTCTACCCCTCTTCCTTATACCTACCGCCCCTCTTTCCTCCATTCCACTGACAGTTTGTCTTATAAATTCACCATAAATTCAAAGACAAAAACAGACAGAGAAAAAAAACAAAAAACCTAGCACAGTTTTGAGTTCGAGTTTAAGTTTGGGTTTAAAGGCGTGTCGCCACAATCACAACCACTTTGGGCACTTCACAGTTTTTTTTTTAATTTTCTTTTTTTTTTTTTTGGTACTTCACTGTAATTTGATTTTCAGAGTTTGAACGATTAAAATTTCACCTATAAAAATCCAACGGGAGAAGGCCTGTACAGAAATTACTTTTATCAAAAGCTCTTACAATATTATTAAGATGCATTTAGTAAAATATATCTCTAGACATTAATTTATTTAAATTAATCCACCTGTCGATTTCAGCCTCCTACAGGAAGGAGAAAATAATAATGCTTTTCGAAGGCTGGAGATCGTCGACCGGCCCATCAAACCTCTTAAGTCCCGATTTACCTGTCTCGCTGATCATTCCTCTGTACTGGTCACCAGAGCTTTGTTCGCCTCTGATTCGCTGATAAACCATCTTTACCCCTTTGTGGACCCACGGCGTGTCTTGTCCTTTTTGAAAGAGACCAACATCTACAACTTGATATACACATTTACAAAACTCCTTTCCGATCTACACAAAATAACTTGTGAGAATTTTACCAATGTACTAAAATTTATACGGGACTATTTGTGCGTGGCTCTGACAAAATCGGGCTAAAGGTGAAAATAGTATACCTCTTTAAAAGTCAAAATAAAAATATTTCTGAGACGGTTTCAAACAAAATTTTTTAACTAAATGCAGAAAAATGGCTAATATTGTTGAACAAAATGTCAATTTCCACGATATAGACAAAATTAATGTTCCCTCCGTTGGAAGGTTTTGTTAGGAATTTAGTCTCTCACCTTGAACCCGATTTCGTCAGATCCTCTCACATTTAGTTCTATTGGTGACATTCAAATTGATGAAGCTCTGAATGCTAAATAGTACCCATATAGACCGTGAAAGGGGCAAAATAGCCGTTAGTATACCGACGCGCCATGCGTGAGGCCCAAACTCAAACTTAAACTCACCCCCCCTCTCCCTTTCAGAGCGTATACACTTTATGGGTGGCCCTAAACGGTGATTGATCAACTGCATATTATTCCCCATTTCTCCTAGAGCGCTCGTTGTATGGATGCAATTGAAATAAGCCCGAGTCCCAATTTTAGCGCCTTAATACAACGCCGCCGGCGGGGAACACCATAAAATTACTCGTACTACACCGATTTTCATATTCTTTACGATTACGGTACAATAGCACAATTTGGACCTCGATCGTTATCCGTGAATACACATCGATATCACCGCTTGTTGAACCGCAAACTGCTCTTTATACTCCGTTGTTGATTGGATGTCTCATGTTAAATGTGTCGTAAAACTACTATTTCCACGGCTGAAGACAAGTTGTTTCAGGCACTGACTTGTCCAGTTATACATTTCATCGGCTGTATGAGAGCTGGTATTACACTGAAATGCTTTCTCATTAAATAGTGCTATACAACTGAGTTTCTTAGTATTGTCATTATGCCAGTGTCAAGTCCACATGGCATTGTTATTAAGCAACTTTTGTTCTGGTTTAAGTTAGGGTTTTTGTCTCCATTTTCTGAAAAAAAAAATGGAGATCTTTTAGTATGTAGAAGTGGTTTAACAAATGCCCATTTGGACACTGGTTTAAAATGCATTGTGGCACTTATCAAGCTGTTTCACAGTTCGAGTTATAGCCCACCTTTTATTATTTTATTGGAGCCGCAAACGGTTTTACGTCGAATTCCTCAGTTGTGCAAGAAGTGGAATTGGAACGAACAAGTGCTCGCTAAGGTCGCGAGGTGACTGACTCAGACTTGCAGTTGCTTTGCAGTACTGAGTGTTGTCTCGGTTTTGGTGTGAGTTGAGAACTGTGGAGATAAAGGGGACACAGCGCACTGGAGAGATTGAAACTTACCTGCCTCACTAGTTCGGGGAGCATCAAAACTGTCTTGAATCAACTGGCTGAAAAAGAGAGGGGGGGGGGGCGCAGTGGCCTGGAGGCAAGGTGATAGCCTCTCATGCCGAAGGTAGCGAGTTCAAATCCCGGTCTGTGCAGGCGTGTTGGAACTTTGGGATTTTTCTCATATTTTCCTGTCCCTGATCCTATGATAGGTAGGATCGAGTACCTAGACTTCTCGCATAAGGACGAATAATTCGGAGCACATCGCGCACGTTAAAGATACCTTGGCAGTTGGAAAATCGAGAAGGGCAGGCCGAACAGGCCGCTGCCCGGACAAAATTCTAAAAAAAACAACAAAACGAATCTCTGCCACAACAAGAAAGTAAAAACAAGAAAAGTGAGGTGTAAATGCCAAGGGCAGCGAATCTCCTACAATAAAGAGCTAAAACATGGCGGAAAGAGAGAACTCTCGCTCATTTAGTGAAAACAGTTGCAATGCAAATTTGCCTCTATGTCCCACCAGCATGTATCAATTAGGGAGACAAATTTATTTCAGTGCTCTAGTGTGTGAGGTCCCCGTTACTATCATAGACCACAAAACCGAGGTATAGTAGTCTTGACTGAGTACACTATGGGTCTTACCCAAGATATCAGACACTATTAAGCTGAGACACTCTTTTCTTCGTTCCCCCCACGAAAAAGAGTGCACGCAGTCTGTGCGCTGATCGGGTACGGGGCCCATGGTGCATTGCATGAAGAAAATGCTTGTCATAATGATAAATTAATGATATCGATCTGTTGCAGTGTTCCTACGACTTTAAAAAAAAAAGTTTTCCTACAGCGATTGAAGTTATAATTACAGAAAAAGTAACTTCAAACAAGGCCGACAGCGACAGTTGAACAGTGGGCAAAATTCAATATTTTCCCTTTTTGGCATTGTAAAATACGGCCCTGCTCAGGACTTCCGCGCATTCGCCGCTAGGTGGGTGCGAAGTCTGTGCACACTAAACGAGCTAGCTGTCCCATCTTATTGTATTTAATATCTTTGCTTTGAGCCTGGGTCAAATCACTGACGAGTGAGTACTTTAACAGCACCATCAGAATGGATAATGTTAGTTAATTTGAACTTGCTAGGGATTCGAACCTGAGGGATTCCTTACCCTAGTCAAACTCTCTAACCACTTATCCAGTCTCGACTATTTGTGTTTGTGTAGACTAGTACATGTATGTACGGGATTGTGTGTTTCTCTGTGCACACAACCATGTAAGTTGTGTGTGTGCGCATTATGTGAGCACTCGTGTGTGTTCCATATTACGAACGGAATTTTGCTCATAGGTTTTATATTGTAAGGGGTCGTGACCCTTTGATGTTTGTGTTTTCTCTCTGCTGGGTCTGTTTTCCTCTTTCTGCAGTATTTGATTTTTAATGTTGATGTTTCTTCATGTGTGGTGCAAGAGATGAAAAGACGCAACTGGTGGGAAAATTTGGAGCAAGTTGGTGGGCTGTTTATAAGAGAGAGGGAGGGAAGAGAGAGAGAGAGAGAGAGAGAGCAGGGGGAGACAGAGAAAGAGAAAAAGGGGAGAGAGAAAGAGAAAGAGAGAGAGAGATAAGGGAGAGAGAGAGGGGGAGAAACAGAGAGAGAGGGGGAGAAGAGAGAAGGGAGAAAATGACACAGAGAGAGAGAGTGTGAGAGACTGAAAGGAAAGAGAAAGGAAAAACAAGAGAGAGAGAGACAAACGAAAGAGAAAGACAGAGAGAGAGAGAACGATGAACATTATTGTTGATGTAAATGAAAGGAGAATTTGTCTTGCGAAAACGTATGGACTGGCCGTTTTTCAGGAGTCTGCAGTTGTTCATTTCTATCTGTCAGTATACTTGACCACATTTTCTTTTATGTCGGTGTTATTGTTGTTGTTACTGTTGCTGTTGTTTGTTGTTATTGTTAGCTGCTGTGGTTGTTGCTGTTGTTGTTATAGCTGCTGTAGTTGTTGTTGTCGCCGTTGTCGTTGCTGTTGTAGTAGTCGATGTTGTTGTTATAGCTGCTGTAGCTGTTGTTGATGTTGTTGTTGCAGTTGTTTTTGCTGTTGTTGTTGTTGTTGTAGTTGTAGTTGTTGTTGCTGCTGTAGTTGTTGTTGTAGTTGTTGTTGTTGTTGTGGCTGTTGTAGCTGCTGTAGTTGTTGTTGTAGTTGGTGTTGCTGCTGTAGTTGTTGTTGTAGTTGTTGTTTGCTGCTGTAGTTGTTGTTGCTGCTGTAGTTGTTGTTGTAGTTGTTGTTGCTGCTGTAGTTGTTGTTGTAGTTATTGTAGCTGCTGCTGTTGTTGCAGTTGTTGTTGTTGTAGTTGTTGCTGTTGTTGTTGCTCTGCTGTTGTTGTTGTTGTTATTGTTACTCTTTTCGATATAGTTTGAATGAAACTTTTGCTTTCATGGGCATTTTCCGCGCCTTTTCAGCACACTGAAGCCATTATCAGAGTCAGAGTCTACCACAGAAATTAAACTGTGAGAAATTAACTAAGCGGGGTTCGAACTTGGAACCTCTCTCGCCGGGGTCAAACAATCTAACCATCTGCAAGACAACATAGACCGGTAATTTTTCATTTGTTTTTCTTAAGTTTTTTGTTGTTGTTGTTGTTTTGTCACTAGGGCCTCTATGTAATGGCTTTTGCTTTTGTTTCAGTGAGTTATATATTTCATAATATTTGTTTAGTTGTTTTGGTGTTTTTTAATTTTACTTTTTATAAATTTTAATATGGGTTCTTCGAAAATTTAATATCAGTTTTGCAGATTGATTTTGATATTAAGGTGATAACATTAATTATGACGAAGTTACACCCCCCCCCCCCACTTCCAACCCTCCCCATTTTAATGTTTGGTTGACCCCACTGGTGTACCGTACTTTGAATTTACGGCCGTTTGGCAAACACGGGCATGTCACTCAGTGTAAGATAGTCACTGAGCTATCTCCCATGAGCCCTCCCGATAGGGGGAGCCACTTGAGATAACGGAAGTGATGGGCCCAGGGGAGGCAAGGCGATGAGCGTGTGAACTTCTGTAGTGTTTGGGGGTTCGAGAGGGGTCTCAGTGGCTGGTGAGAATTTGCGCGACTAGAGTGTCTTCTAGTCTTCATCTGTTGGAAAGTCATTGTCGCGATAAATCTGACCCAATCACTGAATTTGAGGACAAATGAATCGGGTTAATTTTTATTTCGGGTGAAATTAAAAATGCGTATAAAATTGTGTAGCCATCTGTCAAAATGAGACACTTCGTGCATTTTGGTGGTATGGCGATATTGGTATCACCAATTAGATTATACAAAGTCCTTTCACTTGGTGAAAAAAAAAAATTGCTGTAATTTAATTAGCAGGGAAGATATGGCCTCTTAAAGACAGGAAGTGACAAAACCACAGTTTTGAGAAAAACGCTTTTAAAGTTTCAGCTTTTAGTCAAAATTATTGATGGAGACTCGATTCAAGGTCAATTTTGAGGCATTTATCTTTTTCAAACAGGATTATCATTTGGAAAAGGAACAGTAAAGAGGTTAAACTTCTCATAAAATACCGAAAACGCAAAATCGATGAAACTGACCCTCTAATGCCTTTTAACGATTTTCTCAAATCAGGCAGTGCCGAAATGTGACTCATTTTGTCTGGCAGCTACACAATTTTTTTTTCACAATTATGGTAATGAATTTAAAACAGAGTGGAGGGAGGGGGGAAGGAAGGAAGGAAGGAAGGTGATTGAATTTTATATAAAAATCAAAAACAAATAAATAAATAATTTATTTCTTTTGTAGTTTGTAAACTTCTTTACTTCCATTTGGGAAATTTGTCTTAGTGTCATTGCAGCCCAGTTACAACTGGAGCAGACACGTCGTCTCCACAGTACCGAGCCGGTCGACGGTTTTTTTTTGGGGGGGGGGGGGGAATGTTTTTGTATGGGGGGGGGCGGCGTGTGGTTTTTTTTTGGGGGGGGGGGAGGGGAAAAGGATAAATTTTATTTAATTTTGCCCGGGAAGCGGCCTGTTCGGTCAGATCGTTTCGATTTCCAACTACCAAGGTATTTCTGACGTGCGCAACGTGCACACGCCCCCCCCCCCCCCTTGAGTTTTTCGTCCTTATCTGAGAAGACTAGGTGCTGTGCCCTACCTCCCGTAGGATCAGGGACAGGAAAATAATAATGAGAAAAATCCTAAAGTTCCAAAATGCCTGCACCTACCGGGATTCGAACCAGGTCCCTTCGGCATGAGACGCGAGCACCTTGCCTCTAGACCAGCATGTCCCCAGCCCAACTGAGATTTCAATGTCAAGCTCAGAATTTCGCTACAACTTTGGTGAGTTCCATGCTGAGAAAAAACTTTAGAAGATTTCTAGGTCGTTTACTGGTGAAGGGAGTTTTGTTGTTGTAGTTGTTGCGTTATTGTTGTATCTTGTTTGTTTTTTTGTTTGTTTGTATTTAATTAATTATTTTTTCTAATTGCAAAAATCTTGTGTTTTGTCAGAGACCACTTCAGTCTTTCCCGGAAATCTTCCAGACGGTAGTTTTCATATATTCTAGAGATTCTGTAATCAGAATCTTGTATGTCTTTATTAGTTGACTTTTTACTCCAATTAACAACCCAGGCACTCACAAATGTTAACCCTTTGACTACTGAGGCCGTGAGAGCTGGATTTTCTGAGGTCCTGTTCGTACCCAGATTCAGTTATTACAAGAACTTTAAACAGTAATTTGAAATCTCAATCATGATAATTGAACTGTAATTGAAAGTTACTCAAGAAGAACCGAAATTTACAACTGACGAAGGACATCAACGAGCTTCCAACAATGCTTTGTCAGTATTGAAAGGGTTAAATAAGAAGGTGAAAATCGGACGGCACTGAGTAATGATTTGACCTCATTAGAAATTTGTGGCCCCTCAGAAAATCAGAGCTGATTAAAAAAAGTATCATCTTCCACTTCAGAATGTTAAAAACCGAAGGTCCCTAAGAGTGTCAAAAGCACTAGTTGGTTTGCTTACTCTGAGAATACAAATACGTGAGTTTTATAGTTGAGATTCGATCACCAATGTCAAGATTGAGGCACAGAACGAAATTTCCTGTCATACTTTTTAATTGTCCTCGAAAAAAAAAAAATGCGTCTTTTTTTTTTCCGGCTCAAAATGTTGAAACACTTTCATCTGTTCAATTCGCTTATGGCTCTAAATCAACGAACGTTTTTAAAATATAGTGAACTTCAAGGCGCAGGCCTTTTAAAATATGCCCACGTACACCTTTATATATTCTATATTTATATATTCTTTCTCTACCTCTCTTTCTCGCTCTATCTGTCTTTCTCTCTCTCTCTCTCTCTCTCTCTCTCTCTCTCTCTCTCTGTGTCTTTCCCTCTCTCTCGTCTCTTTCTCTCTCTCTTTAGCTCTCTATTTCTCTTTCTCTCTCTCTCCCACTCTCTCACTTTCTCTCCGCCTTTCTCTCTCTTTCTTTCTCTCTCTCTCTATCTGTCCTTCTCTATCGCTCTCTCTCTTTCTCGGTCTATGCGTAATAAGATATTTTGTAGAATTTAAGACCAGGCAATTAAAAAGCCTGTCAAGATTACATTGGAGGCTTTACTTCTTTTATAATGCGATGCAGATTAGAATCACAATCATTAGCCTAAGTTAGAGCAGAAAAAAAAATTCACTTCTCTCAAAAGTATAAAGTTGGCAGTTAGGAAGTCTCGATTTCCGAGTGCTGAAATGGCTGGAGACGGGTTTGTAATTTGCCGCTACAATGTGCCAGTCAGTCTGTCTGGGACAAAAGATATTAAAACTGCCACTTTGCAATAAAGCGAACCAAAAAATTGCAGATTGCCTAGACTGGCAGTCTATTGACAGTGTTGTGTCAACTGAATCTAGTTCTGGCAATACCGTTTGGTTAAACGCCATTCAAGTTAATTGCCTCGTTGATGTAGTTTTTGTAGTTGTTGTTTTTTTTTTCGTTTCTTTATTTTTTGTTCCACTTTCATATCGTTTGCTCATTCTTACCTCCTGTCTTGGTCTACTGCAGTGGTTCTCAACATTTTTTTGTCTGATATCCCACTTCAGTGCTAAAAAAGAAAAAAAAATGCACACCACCATGAACGGACAAAGCTAGCATACACAGTAACAACCCCTATGCCCTATTTTGAAGTTTCAACGCCATCAAAATATATTGCAACGCGCCATCTTGAGAAACACTGAACTGCCGTTTCCCCTTCTTCATCGTAGTGGGTTTTTACCCTTTTCTCCTCTTCTAATGCTTCCCGTCCCACTGATTTTTTTTCTCTTGTTTCAATTTCATTTTTTTTTTCTTCTGTTTGTGTCTGGTCTTTCCCCTTTCCTCTCACTATTCTGAGACCTGATTTATTCACATCTTTTCATTCTTTCTCTTTTGTGTAGTTTCCGTACACATGAAAACATTCTGTCTAAAAGCTGTGTTTTCATGTGTGCGGAAACCGAAATAGTAAAAATCCATCAAGCAGTGTAAAAAAGGAGTGTTTTCTTGTGTACGGAAATGGCTCTCCCGTACACATGAAAATATTTCACGGCTTGAAGTTTTTTTGACGTTTCCGTTTGCCGTTTCCGTTACCGTACACGTGAGAACCCAGCTTAACTCTTTTGACTGTCTGCTGTGAAGCAGCGCTGCTGCTGTCCAATTCACCGGACAGGCCAATGCTGGAAGCGACAGTCTCTACACTACTGCTGCATTGGTCGCAGTCTATCGATGCCATCAGATCTGTTGATACAACCTCATTGTCCTCAGAAATGGACGTAACACCCTTATCAAAACAAACATGAATGTACACCCCTGGACTTTCTCCCCTCGTCAAATCCTCGGCCACAGATCTCTAACCAGATAATTCTCCTCGCACTTTCACGTGAGAACTTGATTGATTTTTTACCCCCATCGCATCGACTATTTATGGATCATTTATATCGTGTCTGATCTTGAATTTATCATCTCATAAATCCCATTTTCATCATATCACGACCATGGAATCCATGGGAAAACAGCAAACTCTCACACACAAAGATCTATATACATCATTGACACTTAATTAGATGAGATCTACTATCTGTCAAACTAGAATGAATAGTTAGTATAATATTAATTCTGAAATGCGCGGGGATATTGGGGGGAAACATACACAGAGAGAGAGAGAGAGAGAGAGAGAGAGAGAGAGAGAGAGAGAGAGAGAGAGAGAGAGAGAGAGAGAGAGAGAGAGAGAGAGAGAGAGAGAGAGAGAGAGAGAGAGAGAGAGAGAGAGAGAGAGAGAGGGGGGTTGAAAGGGAGAGAGAGTAAGGAGGCCGTGGAGTGAAACAGACTGGAGGAAGACAGAGAGGAATAGAGAGAGAGAGAGAGAGAGACTGATAGATACAAACATGGCTTTGAAAATTCATATCATTCACACACATAAACACACGCACACACATGTATCCAAAAATCGGGATTTCATAAGGCCCTTCAGTTTATAAACCCGGCCTTCGATCCAATAATCTTACCTGCGTAATTACTGACACCACAATAGAGCTCATTTTACACCAATAACGTTTTTTCTGTAAAGGAAAAATAAATCAGTTATCTAATTTGCGAATTAATTATTTTTTTCTGTGCCAAATTCCTTTTTTCCTAAAACGTCGAGAGACCTATATATTTCTGGCTGCACAATTGTATTAAAACACAGGCGGTCCTATCATGAAACCGCGTAAGTGTATGACCAGTCATTTTTAGCCATATATATAGGCTACTCTGTGAGCTCTTTGGAAGAATTTTTTGTCTATTTATTAATGGGGAGGACAATATTTCAAATGTTTTGTTGTACAACTAATAATGTATCTAAGATAAGAAAATAATACTGATCAATTAATAGTGTATTTTTCTTTCTCTATCTCTCTCTCTCTCGATTTATCTTTCTTTCTCTCTCGCTCTCTCTCTCCGCTCTCTCTCTCTCTCTCTTTCTCTCTCTCTGTGACTCTTTCTCTCTCTCTGTGACTCTTTCTCTCTCTCTGTGACTCTTCCTCTCTCTGTCTTTCTTTCTCTCTCGTCTCTTTCTCTCTGTTTCTGTCTCTCTCTCTCTCTTTATCTTTTTTTCTCTCTCTATCTTTCTTTCTCTCTCTCTCTCTTGTTCTCTCTCTTTTTCTGTCTCTCCCTCTCTCTCTTTCTCTCCATCTTTCTCTCGCTCTCTATTTCTTTACCTTTCTCTTTCTTTCTCTCTCTTTCTCTTTCTCTCTCTCTATCTGTCCTTCTGTCTTTCTCTCTCTCTATCTCTCTCTCGCTCTCTCTCTCTTTCTCGGTCTCTCTCTCCCTCTCTCTTTCTGTCTCATTTTCTCTCTCTCTCTCACACACTTTCTCGCTCTTTCTCTTTCACTCCCTTTGTCTTTCTCTCTCTCTTGCAAAATTAGGTCCTTTGCGTCCAGCAATTTATTATTTCATCCTTTAAAAATTCCGTTTTTCACTTATAATCCGCAGTGAAAGTGTTGAACCTGTTCTTTTAGCCCACTTTGTACACATTCTGCCATGACAGGTCACAAACAGGATGTTGATTCTGAAGCTAAGCACCCTCCACTCTCGGTCTTTCAAGTAACTGCTGTAAAGACATTGTTTTTTTTATTTGAATAATACATTGGACGCAATTCTTTGTAATGCATGCGACAGTTTCCTTCTTAAACCCTTGTCCCTGGTTTCCAACTGTTCAGTCGTCTTAGTGTTGAGAGTATTTGGCTGACAAGCTAGAGCAATGGTTCTCAACTTGGAGCGATATCACACCCCACCCTGGGGTGCGTGCTTTTTTGTTTCGTACGAGCTTTAGCAAATTCAGGAGCGGGGCAGCAACACAGCCCCAAAAAACATAGGTCATCGACTAAGGGATATCTCGTCCTATCGAACACTGCCATGGTTGCTGCAATCTCTGGCCTGTGCCTGATATGACTCTGAACGTCACCGAAAATCCCTGGAATGTGTTGGAGCTGTCCTGTGTTTGGGGGCTGTTGCTGCCCCGCTCCTGAATTTGCTAAAGCTCCTACGGAAAAAAAAAAAATCACGCCCCCGAGGTATGTGTGTGTGTGGGGGGGGGGGAGGGAGGGAGTTTATTTGATTTCCGTGGGGGGGGGGGGCGAAAACGATTGAAGGGAGCTGGAGGGGGCTTGTAGGTGAAAACATGAATGGAGGACGATTTTGTAGGAGCAAATACAGGACAGCCACTAACTTGTTCCACAGCGCACGTGGATGGGCTTTATGCGCAGAAAAGGCTTATTTGCTTCAGTGGATTTGATCGAGAATACTCTCTGTTCATTGCCATTAAAAGCCTGTTTACACTGGTAGGTTTTAGGAATAGAAAAAAGGAATGGGGGACTGTGTGGGAAGAACTCTCCTGGCTTTCCGTCTTTTGTTTTCCGATTTCCCCCTTCGAAACGCTATTTGTTTACACTAGTCCGTTTTCTGAATGAGAAGCGATGCGCATCGTTTGTTTTGGTCATGTTTCGAAGGGGGAAATCGGAAAGCAAAAGTCCGAAAGCCAGGAGAGTTCTTCCCACACAGACTCACATTCCTTATTTCTATTCCTAAAACCTACCAGTGTAAACAGGCCTTTATAAGGCTTTGAAACACGCAACATCAGACTGTCTGCTGTCAAATCTATCATTTGTTGGTTTGAGCGGAGACACAGCATACCGAAACGGTTCAATTCGCCAAATTCTGTACGTCGACTCCCGCGAGTAGCATCGAGGTCAACAACGCAACAAATCGCACCACTGTACACCCCTTCATATTATTATAATTGCACGAAAAAGACTAGTGCCACAGAGCTCTGTGAGTAGTACTCATCGTGTTTATACGCGTGCAAGTTGTGGACATATATTGAAAGAAGCAATGAAAGAAAATGTGGAATCAAAGAGGGCGAGTGCCTGGAAAAGGTTGAGAACCATTGAGCTAGCCGGAGTTGTTAGGCTATAGTGAAAGGGTTCCGTGTAACGGAGTTTGTAGCGTGGGAAAGAGTGGCCACTTTTTTGTTGTTGTTGTTGTTGTTTTCGTTGTTATTCTTCCTACCAAGGCGTGAGACAATAAGAGAAAAGGATTTAAGACAGAGGAGAGAATGCAAGAGTTTTCATTAATTTTGAGTTTCACTTTCTTTGTCTATTTTTCTCTCTTTCTCTCTCCTTCTCTCTCTCTCTCTATGTCTTTCTCTCTATCTCCCTCTTTCTTTCTATTCCTCTTTCTCCTCCCCCCCCCCCCCGGGCCCTGTGAGAGAGTGTATGTATGTATGTCTGTTATTAGATTTCGGACTGAAACAGCCCATTGGTATGCATGGATGAGACTTGTGGATTTGGAGACAATTGGTTGGGCAGTGAATGGAGAGTGTGGGAGAGGAGGTGGGGGGGGGGGGGGGGGGAGAGAAGCCAGAGAGGGAGGAAGGGAGGGAGAGAGAGAGAGAGAGAAAGTGAGTTTAACTTTGAGTTTAGATTCAACGGCAGAGAAAGAGAAATCCGCCTCACTCAGACAAAACGGACGCAAGGCAGACTTGATTCAATGCTTCAATAACCTGAAGGCGAATCTGTTAGGGGGAAGTGAGAAGTAGGCGTGGTCGGGTCCCGGGTGGTTCCGAATTATCGTTCCGCGACGGGTGTGGGAGGTGTGAAATGAAAATGTATGGGCGGAGGCAAGGCGGGGGTGCTGAATGAAAAAATATGTGTGGGTGGGGGGGGGGGGGGGAGGGAGGGAGGATATTGACTGAGAAGTCATCATAATAGGAGACCTTCCCGCCAAAATTAAATTACCTACAATCCCCGCCCCCTCATCATAATGAATACATACGTGTGTGTGTAAAGTCACCCAACCATTTCCCCACCCTCCTCTCCCCAAGCCGGGTGGAGTCCCCACGAAGTATAATATAGGATAGGCTGGTAGGTGTCTTAAAGTCCTCAGGCGTCCCAATGAAGAAGGATTATTGTCCATGACTCGGACATTATGGAGGGGTGTAAAGCCAAAGATTATGGTTGAAGGGGCCATACATAGAGTGCCTAAGCTCGAGTTTGTCCATTTCCAAAACTTAGCTTGGGATGAACTCTATCAGTTCTGAAAATTTCGTTTCTCTATGTAAGAACCTATGACAACGGAAGGAGTTGGAGGAGAACTCCTTGCAAGCCCGTATTTATTTATTTATTTATTTATTTATTTGGATGGTGAGGGGCCAGTACAATGAGTACGAGATAAGACTCGGGCGCAAGGCCCCCGTGAGGCCACCCTCAAATTAAATAGGCCTATCTATCTATGTCTGCATAGGAAATTAGTCAGGTTGGACCCAGACCCTAGCCGGATTCAAATCTGTGACCCCTCGCACCCGAATCAAAAGCTCTAACCACTGAGCCACTGCGCGGCAATGAAATAAACTTATTTCCAGTATCACAGTGATTACATTGCAATGTCACCGGTCTCAAGTATAACTAAGTGCTTTAACTTTCTGCAACGCCCATTGGGTTTATACTGATGCGATGGCATAGTGGTAACAACACTTAATGATCGAGCTTGAGTCCTAGGTTCCAATTCGGCTCTGGGCAAGGGCTGTTGTTGTTTTAGGTCTGTATTTTAGGAGGTTCTCTGCCCTCATTTTCTTGTTAATATTTCTATGTGTTTTTATGGCAGTGTTTTTTGTTGTTGGTTGTTTTGTCAATTTGCCTTGGCATTGGCCCTGTTCGGCCTGCTCTTCTCGACTTTTAACTGCCAAGGTATCTTTAACGTGGGCAACGTGCACATGAGCCCTCCGATTTTTTCATCCTTATCCGAGAAGACTAGGTGCTCGATCCTACCTACCACAAGATCAGGGACAGGAATTTTCCCGCAAAATTCTAACATGCCTGCACCGTCTGGGAATCGAAGCCGGTACCTTCGGCATGAGAGGCGAGCACCTTGTCTCTAGACCATCCTGTCTGGACTTGTCTGGACAAGGGCTGATTTGTAGCGGTGTTTTGAGGGCACTGACTGGTAGATGACCTGACGTGGGCTCAACATTCCGTTTTCCTTAGAGTGACAACGTTCTAATGCCCTTCCATCTACTTTTAAGAAATTGATGATTGAAGTTTCATGATTGTGCTCAGAGCTTTTAGAGAGACGATTTTTTTTTTTTGGCCTTTTACGTAATACCTACAAATTACACACTGAATCCGCTTGATACTTTGGTACACAGTGGAGAAGGCCTGTAGAAGTAGTGTACAGTATGTAACTCAGTTCAGCCAAAAGTGGAGATAGAATCTTGTCATTGTAAGAAGACACTTTGTCTCTGATGTAGACCCGCTGTGCTGGTTACAGTCAGAGTTTGAGTTTGGGTTTAACGGCCACTTTGCGTCCCATTGTGCTAGAAATGAACCCGTAAAATCCCTACAATAATATCCTGGCTTTACGCACAATGGTTCTACAATCTGCAAACATGTGTATAATCCGCCTCATTATCTCAACAATATACCCATTTCATGGAAACTTTACTATCTGCTTTTGCTGGGACCTAGACAAGTCAACATCTCCGTCTTCCTCTTCATTCATTCACGGCAGTGCGTTGTAGTCCTTAAAAATAACATTACTCTAGGTTACGACGTCTCGGATAAGTTTTCCTTTGGGCCTCATGATAAAGTGGTTTAACGTTGGACAATCAAGTCTGATCTTCCGGTTAATTCAAGCTATTGTTGTCTATTTTGGACAGACTTTCGCCGGTCCTGTCATGAAAGCGGACGAGTGTGTCTACGTATAAGTTTTTCTGTCGGAAGTGAGATCGTGTATTCAAGATGTCGATACATGAGTTCGAGTTTGAGTTTGGACACGTTCGTCTAGACTAGAGGCAAGGCGCTCGCCTCTCATGCCGACAGTACGTACGTACCGATTTCGATCGCCGGTCGGTGCAATCATGTTGGATTTTTTTTTTTTTTTGTTTGTTGTTGCGGGTATCGGGGTGGGCAATTCCTGTCTCTAATCCTATAGTAGGTAAGATCGAACACCTAGTCTTCTCCGATAAGGAAGAAAAACTCGGGTGACCGGTGCGAACATTGCATACGTTAAGATACCTTGGCAGCTGAAAGTTGAGCAGAGCACGCCGAACAAGGCCGCTGCCAGGGCAAAATTCTAAAAAAAAAAACAAAAAAAAGAAAAAGAAACACAGGGAAAGAAAAAACAAGGAACGTGAGGTGTAAATGCCAGGCACAGCAAAACCTCTTAAATTAAAGACCTAAAACACAGTATGAGTTGGGAGAAAGCACGTCTCTACAATCACCGCCACACTGTGCTAGAAAGAAGCAAGATGATAGACAGAGAACAGCAGAATGATAGGACAGAAGGAAACCCTACCAGGGGTGTCCCACCAACCACCCACCGTCGGTACTTAACTGGTCCTGGTCAACATTATTTTCGCACTTTTATTGAAATATCCAGGGCATTCTCCTATTGTTGTAAGTTGTAATTGTTTTTTGTTTTTTTTTTCAGAGTGTGGCTGGCTTTTATTCTTTTCATAAACTACATTTGCTCTGGGAACGGATTGGGCATTTTGATTTAGTTACACCAAAAGTGTTTATGGGACACTAGCCAGCCAACATCTCTACGAAAATCTGTTTCTTAGGATTGACGTTAAGTTTGCACATAGGAATGACGTCGTTCCTACATAGTTCCGCTTGCTACGATATCCCTCCGACGTCGGTTTGATGTAGGGACCCCACCTCTACTGTAGTCCTTCAATCCTACGGAAATCTGACGCTTAGGACTGACGTCGTTTTGTACACAGGAATGACATCGTTCCTATGTAGATCCGCTGGTTACGATATCCCGCCGACGTCGATTTGATGTAAGGAACCGTCCTTACGGTGATCTTACCAATCCTATGGAAATTTGACACCTAGGATCGACGCAGGATTGCTGGCTGGGGATTATACTGGTCTATGTGTCGGACTGTGTCAAAATATGTGTCATGCAAAACTGTATTGTTGACCCGTGAAAGTTGATATGAAATGCCATCTATCTTGTTGACAGAGAATGGCGGTCTCCCCTTGACCTAGATACCATTATTAATACGCTCTAACCTGCTGTCATTAGGGGCGGGGAAGTGGAGGATTAAGGTCATCTGCATGGGAGATTAAGGTCATCAACATCTATGAATGAAACGAGGTCGTGAAAAAAAGTCACCCTGGTTAGATATATATACTAGAGTTTTTATCACCACTGTGCTAACATACCGACCTAGCTGCGCTCACTTTCCTAGTGCAAATTTCTCAATGTCTGTAACCTGGTCAAACCAAACTGGAATAATTGCCAAGTTTATCAAGATGAAAATAATATAAAATGTATCCTATTATAGTCAACCTTATTTTTGGGGGGGGGGGGGGGGGAGAGAGAGGGGGGGGGGTTACGGATCATATTTTGTGTGTGCCGTTGCTCTTTTTTGGTTGCTTTTGTTGTTATTTATGTATTTACATGACTAGGCTGACAGAGCCCCAAGAAGAACAAGAAACTTCAGTGCAGTTTTGGCATTAAATCTGACTTAAGCCATTATGCTTGAGCATAGTGATGGCAATATTCTACCATCGTGAAGACGTGTTTCTCGGTTGCTGTAGTAACTACATGCATGTCGCCATGGGAAAATGTGGGTATACGTGCTGATGGAGCAGAATGGTATCCACACCACTGCACACTTTTCGAGACACCGGTTGTTGTTGTTGTTGTTGTTGTTTTGTAGAATTTCTTAAAGACATAACCACACATACTACATTTTTTCTTTTATTTGGTTCTTTCTGGGATGTTGGAGAGCGGATATCCCTGAGGAGCCTAGGTATGCTTTTCAACCCAGTCGTGAATTAAAAAGTTCGGTTTTATTTACTTTTTTCAACAACAGCAACAACAAATTAGGGGATTATTATCACCAAGGAGCTGGAATTGTAAAAAAGAGTTTAGAGAGTTAAATGTATTTAGAAAGTATTTGGACTGTTGACGGAATTTCTGTGGTATGTCTAGTAAATGGGGACAAGGTGGTTTAGGGCCAAGGTGCTCGCCTCTCATGCCAAGGGTACCGGGTTCAAAACCCGGCCGGTGCAGGCATGTTGGAAGTGTTTGGGATTTTTCTCATATTTTCGGGTTCCTGATCCTATTGGGTGGGGGGGGGGGGGTAGGATCGAGTACCTAGTCTTCTCGGATAAGGACGAAAAAATTCGGAGGGCCCGTGTGCACGTTGCGCACGTTAAAGAGACCTTGGCAGTTGGAAATCGAAAAGAGCGGGCCGTACAGGCCGCTGCCCGGGCAAAATAAAATAAAATGCATCCCTACCATTCCCCACCCTCTTCCCTCATCTCCACCCCAACCCCCCAACCCCAAAAATTATTTTTTTTAAATCTGCCGACCGGTGCTGCACTGTGGCGACGACGTGCTTGCTCCAGTTGTAACTGGGTTGCAATGACATAAAGGCAAATTTCTCATTATGTGAAAGGATTGTTATTTTGTTTTTCTCCCTTTAAAGCGCTTTAAGCTGTCAAGAAAAGAGTGCTAAAAATGCGCTTCTTATATATTATTATTATTATTATTATTACTATTATTATTATTATCATTCTTTCTCTTATTATTATATTATTATAGTATAAAAATGGAATGTAGGCTGTGGAGCCAACGGAATAGTCACACAGTCCATGCTGAATGTCGCTTTAACTTTTATAAACACACATAACTTGCTATTGGTCGTCTGTTCATATAATAATAGGCGCTTGAAAACAAGTGTATGAAAAGCATGAGGAAGGGGGTTGGCGGGGCACGTAAATAATCGGGCTTAGGGTAAAAGACCAAATTCCTGAGAAAACCCCATGAATTGGAGAAACGCATTTTCTACCGAAATTGAGAATTGCTTATAACAATATGAAATATTACCCATTTTTCTGCATTCAGCTGAAACATTTTGTTTGAAATAATCTTAAACATACTTTAATTTGATTCTTTAAAGAAGTATAAAAATTTCACCCTTAGCCAGGTTTTGTTCAGATCCACCCACATAATAATTTCATACTTCGAGACCCAAATACATTTGAAATAACTTGTGTCATTTTTTTTTTTGCCTTGAGGATGATCCAAATTACAAATGTCTGGAATGTGAACAGATGGTTCTTTAAGCTTTATTTGAGCTGAACAAGAATAGTATGCCCTTTGGCTACTAGATTAACAATGTTAGTCATAAGAAATCATGATTTGATTGACAGTGCACAATCTGTCTCACAATTTGCGTGAACAAATAGAATATTCCTCATTGTTATAATTATGAGTATTAAAATTCGCTGGCAGATGTTTTAATTTTTTTTCTTTATTTGTAGAGAATGATCTCCGGTGCCCGATGAAATTAAATAGCATTTCTCTTCTTTATGGTACACTCCTCTGGCATGGCACATATAAAATGGATAAGACATATGTCTGTTACTGCCTTTTTTGAAAGGCGTTTCCACTGAAAACTTTGTAAAGAGGAATGTTAATATCTCTGGTCCTGTCATGAAACTGCACAGGTGTATTCGCACAATTTTTTTAAACTTTTTTTGCCAGTTGTTCTCTGATCTTCTTGCCGGAATTTTATTATTTATGTTGACCGACGGATGGGGCGATATTTCAAATGTTTATATATATTTAACTAAAGATAGATTTAGGGCTTACATTTCAGATGAAACTGTTTGTTTTTTCCCCTTCTGTAAAATTAGATTTTTCGCATCAGGGCGGTTCCATAATTGGGCTAGCGATAAATTGCCACGTAGTGCGACAGACTTTTTGAAGGAGATAGAATTTCAAAGCTGAGACTGTGATACGAACATTATCAATGATACTTAGACACTTTGTAGCCAGGCGTAATGCGTAACAACTTGCATGCGGACTGAACAAACCTCAAACATGTTAGACAATCTATGGTCTATTATACCTTGTCGGATACGGACTGTAATGGGAATATTTTATTACTGTTGTGTTACTGCGGTCTCTATTCGTATCACGAAGGTTTTTTTTTAGGAGTAACTAGATGCCAAAAATTGTTACAAAACGACCACGATAAGCTGGGTTTTTATGTCGACGGAAACTGAAACGGCAACGGAAACGTCAAAAAAACTTCAAGTAGTGAAATAGAGAGAATGTTTTCATGTGTACGGATGAAACACCGTTTCAGAACACCGGAAACACTCATTCTCTTTACTGCATGATGGGGTTTTTGACATTTTCCTTTGCCGCTTCCATTTCCGTACACATGAAAACCCAGCTTAAGGGTCCGTACGTATCTCGGATCTAAATACTTGGCCGCGAATTGTCAAAGACGGAGTAAATAGGTCGCAATGCTTGCATGATTGAATGTTTTTCCGAAAGACCTGGAGGGAGTGGGAGAGGAATTTGGAGGGGGTGGTGGAGGAAGGAGTAAAAATAGTAAACCAATCAGCTGCAAAGCCACTGTCAACTCAAGAAGAGATTAGAAGGAAACAGGCAAACTGGCAACTCCCCACCAACTTACCAACAACTTGGAACAACGTGGCAAAGCAGCGTGGCGTTAAGTGGTTTTTGGAACCATTTGTTTTCTCAAGCCTATAAGCCACTTATCTCAACTCGGGTAGTTCAAAAGACATTAATCGTGATAAACGCTGATTTAGTCTCAATATCATTTGTTGGAAGTAAATAGTTTTATAGTATATTTAAATTTCTGGGCTTACAGGGCGTTTCTTGAGTGAACTGTAAAGATGTTTGTCTGAGTTTAATGGCAAAGAGTGTGTTTTTTATGCACTGTAATTTTTCAATACAGCGGTAATATATTCTCTGAGAAAGAGTTGACATGACGACCTCAGTTCTTTCTTTGTTGCAACTCCACTGTTTGCACAACTGAGAGAAAAAAAATGTCAAAGTGTGCATCTGTTATACCTCCTCTATACAAGAAACGATGTCCAGTTGTTTTTCTCCAGAAAATGGCGATAGAACAAACAGGAACTGAGATCCCGGCATGCAGTTGCAGTGCAGTAGCTAATTTGTTATCTCTCTCCCGGTCATTCAATAGTTTCGCCTGTACAGACATAAAATACTAATACATTACAGAAGCGCTCTAGTTTTTGAATTTTAGCAATGCCCTGCGTAATGCTAGCCATATTGTCACAAAATTTTGAAATCATGCAGACTGGTGGGAACAGGTTTTTAGCTCTCCTATCAGGACATGGTTTATTGTGCATTTACTGGGTTTTGCAGTGGAAGTGACAGATACTCATAGCTTCGTAGATGTAATGCCACCATTACGTCTGGCTGTCTGTCTGTCTGGCTATCTATTTATCTATCTATCTATCTGTCTGTCTATCTATCTATCTATCTATCTATCTATCTATCTATCTATCTATCTATCTATCTATCTATCTATCTATCTATCTATCTATCTATCTATCTATCTATCTATCTATCTATCTATCTATCTATCTATCTATCTATCTATCTATCTATCTATCTATCTATCTATCTATCTATCTATCTATCTATCTATCTATATCTATCTATCTATCTATCTATCTATCTATCTATCTATCTATCTATCTATCTATCTATCTATCTATCTATCTATCTATCTATCTATCTATCTCTATCTCTATCTATCTATCTATCTATCTATCTATCTATCTATCTATCTATCTATCTATCTATCTATCTATCTATCTATCTATCTATCTATCTATCTATCTATGTTTCTTTCTTTTTCTCTGTCCCCGTACCCTTTTCAAAGATCTCTCCCACCACATAAATGAAAGGAACTATGAAATAAAAGTTTCCATTTCATAATTATTATGTACAAGAACACATACAACACACATGTGCACACATTCTGTTTCCAGAACCTACAAAAATTAAATATTGTACATAGTAAAATACATTTCAATCACAAAAGTCCAACCTATAGACAGCTGAGTTCAGGCGTTTGTTTACCAAGCTCTTAAACGTAGCTAGGTCATCAAAAAGTAGGTTTATAACTTAACTATTGCCACGTAAATAATGGGGCAGCTCGAGATAGTACTGTTAGCTTAAGACCGAGGAGCTGTATGTACTGTTGAATTCCAGTGATTTTAAAATAAGATACCCGTATGTCAAAATACGGTGAGAGACGTTTAGACCAAACGTTTCAATTTTGTGATCTTTCAAAGGGTTGGCTTAGTTGTGTAAAGATCTAAGGTCTTTTGGATGATGAGATTTCTTCTTCAAAGGCAAGGCTGACTACAGTAACAGAACTGTCCTTTCTAATAATATTGGACTATTCGGCGACCTAGCCATTATTATCTATAATAGCCCATCTGTCTGTCTGGCTGTTTGTCTGTCTGTCCGTCTTGTCTATTTGTCTGTCTTGTCTGTCTGTCTATTCATCTGTCCGTCTGTCTGTCCTTTCATTTGTCTGTCTGTCCGTCTTATCTATTTGTCTGTCTTGTCTGTCTGTCTATTCATCTGTCCGTCTGTCTGTCCTTTCATTTGTCTGTCTGTCCGTCTTATCTATTTGTCTGTCTTGTCTGTCTGTCTATTCATCTGTCCGTCTGTCTGTCCTTTCATTTGTCTGTCTGTCTCTCCTGCCCTCCATCCTCCCGTCTATCTGTCGGTTTTGTCTGGTCTGGTCTGCCTTAATATCTTAATATTAGTAGGATGTCATCGACACATCGGCCATTCACTTTATCAACCATCTACCTTTTTCAGTTCTAATAATTTAGATTCTACCAACACCGTTATCGCACACTGTCTACATAACTCTGGATTATAGTTTTAGAACCCTTGAGTTTACAGACACAGACCGGATACAATCAACATTTATGATAAGCAAAATGTTAATCATCATCTGGATAAAAGCTTATAATTCACAGATTGTACGCAATCTTCAAGCCTTCGCCACCGGTTCCAAAGTTTAATTACAAAGTTGATAAACTGTCATCCCACTTCGCCCAATGTCGGCAGAGATCAAAACTTGTGTAAATTGAATTTCCGGAAGTATTTTGCAGTTCGGCGACTCTACAAATAAATGAAGCAAAATTTCAGCACCAATACGCGTCCTGTCCTATTTTCTTGAGCTCCTCTCAACCATCAACCATGGGGAAATCTGAGGGGTAGGATTGACGTCAAGTTTGCTCGAAGGAATGACATCTTTCCTACGTAGATCGGCTGGTTACAACATAGCACCAATGTTGGTTTTATGTAAGGAATCTGAGCCTATGGTAATCCTACCAACCCTACGGAAAACCTATACAGACCTACGTCGGATTGATGCAGGAGGACGTAGATTGGATTGTTATAGGTTCAAAACATCTGCGCTCTCTGAGACAAAAGGTTGAAATGTATAAAGTTAAAAATCATAATGCGTACAGATTTATCCACGTATCTTAATAAGCAAAGTATATTCACTTAGTAATGTCATATCGTTGGCCTTGTCAAGAAACAGCGCAGGTGTTTTGGCACAACTTTGGCGACCTTAGTATGTTCTTGTTTGTTCTATCTCCACTTTCTGACAAAACTGGAGATCTTTTAGTATGTAGAAAAGGTAAAACAAATACACACTTTGACTCTTGTTTAAAATGTGTTGTGACAGTTATCAAGCTGTTTCACAGTTCTGATTTATTGTAACTCTTTATCACAATACTAAAACCGCAAACGTTTAATGTGGAATTTCTCACTTGTGCAAAAGGTGGAGCTACAACAAACAGAACTGAGGCAGCGATATGTGTGCTCAAGTTTTCACAAGTTCCTAACCATCAAACAAATCTTGAATGTTAGTACAGAAAGAACTGGCGTAGTAAAAACCCTAACAGGAAACAGTCAGGGCCAAAGACAAGAAAAAACAGAATGTAACAAATAAGCAGAAATTCATTCTTATATTTTTTTCTCACCCACGCCGACATCTCACATTAGATAATTTTCTGAACCATTAAAATCGTGAATTTCTCCCTCGGCCGTTTCCCCTCCCACTTCCTGCAGTTTTTTGTAGTCTCATACAAGCACTTTTCATTTGCACGAATTGCGTGGATGGTGGGGAGGGGGGGGGGGGATTTGTGAGAAAACTGTACATCTCAAATGGGGATATCGAGTACTGCTGGTAATCGGTCACTCAACTCCATAATATCATTACAGGATATGGGTTTCATACTGGTAGGACATGAAAATGGATAACACGATACCGTCTCACCGCCTTAGTTCTTGTTGTTCCAACTCCAGTTTTTGCACAATTGAGAAATTCCACGTTAAACGTTTGCGGCTTAAGTTTTATGATAAGGAGTTTTAATAAATCGGAACTGTGAAACAGCTTGGTAAGTGCTGCAACGCATTTTAAACAAATGTCAACGTATGCATTTGTTATAGCTCTTCTACATACTAAACGATCTCCAATTCTTCAGAAAATGGACATAGAACAAACAAGAACTTGGGGTTGCGATCTCTTGGCCAGTTTCAGCGTACAAAGCAAAGCGCAAACCATGCTTGATAATATTCTGTATCGTCCGCATTTTGAAATATTATATTCGAACTCGCAACGATACCATTATTTTATCATAAACTTGAGAAACTGGTCCAGTCCACTTTCACAATGCACTCTGAAAGGAGCCAAAAAGAAACCATGCGTCTCAAAACCACTGGCTTGACCTAATTCCCATATCTGGGGCTGGAAGAAACCATAAGAGAGAGAGAGAAAAAAAATCTTTAAAAAAATTTTCACGCCATTCTCACGAGTCACTGAAAACGAGGCCACATTTGTGTGAGAGCCAATAGTAAGAAAAGGGGTTTCGCCTGTTACGGGTCTGCGTTCTTTTGAGTTTAAACAGAAAATCCCAAGAAATGAGTAAAGTGCGTAGAACGGTCTGTGGTATTTTGGTTAAAATAGGGTGAGAATAGGGCGGGATATGTTTGTTTGTTTGCGTGTATATGTACTTTAGCCGCGTCTCGCTTAAAGTGCTTGTCTGTTCAATTTCTGGGCCACGTGTAGGACGGTTTTTTTTTTTTTTTGGTGGTATTTATTTACATACGTATTTTTTTTATATTAAATGCAGTTATATTTTCGTCCGACACAGGGAATATTTTTGGCCTGGGAAAATGCTAGAGTTCTTATCGTGTTCTTAATGATCCTTGTTACTTCTATTTTCTTTCTATTTGTTTTTTCTTCTTTTTCTCTGTCTCTCTCTCTCACTCTCCTTCTTTCTATCTCTCCCTCGCTTTTTTCTGTCTGGTTTTTTTTTCTCCCTCTCGTCTCATTTGTCTCTCTTTTTTGGTCTTGAAACAAAATTCACACGCCTCGACAACTCCTTGTGAACAGTCTCTCTCTTTTTCTCTCATTTCTCTCTGTCTTCCTCTCTTTTCTGCTTTCTCACTTCTTTTTCTCTCTCTCTTTCTCTTTTACGCTATCATTTTTATCTCTCCACCCCCCCCCCCCTTCTCAGCTTCATGAACAATAAAACGTTCTCTTTTCCTGTCTCGTATCTCTGTCTCCTCTCTGTTTGTCTCTGTCTGTCTGTCTGTCTCTCCCCCCCCCCCCGCCCCACCTCATCTCTCAGCCTCCCTCATTTCCCTCCCTCTCTCTTTTCCCCTTTAAAAAAATGTTTGCAACAAAAAGTCCCACGCTTTCTTTACGACCCTCAAACTCTGCACATGCCAAACCCTGACTCACGCGTACATTCAACAGGTTGCCGCTTTCCCGCTTATTCACTCACTCATACGAGAAAACAGCACCACGCTAGTTGGCTCACATGTATGCTCTCATAATCTCTTCAACTTTTGACCTCTGGGGTTCACCTTTCACCCCCATGTTGGTCTCCTGTTTCGTCTGTTGAATCTTGAAAGGAAAATACATTTTCTAGGGGAAATGAGAAAATAAATGTTATCGGTTTATCAACTTCTGAAAACAGAAATCTTCATTTCTGGGGTGCCATTTTCTTTGTCTCTGCCTGTCTACGATTACACATGCCACTGAGAAATGGGTGCACCGGGGGTCTTAACAAACCCCTGAGAAATGAGCGCATTGAAGTCATAACAAAGCCCTGAGAAATAGGTGTACTGAGGTCATAATAAACTACTGAGAAATGGGTGTACTGAGGTCATAATAAACTACTGAGAAATGGGTGTACTGAGGTCATAATAAACCACTGATAAATGGGTGTACTGAGGTCATAATAAACTACTTAGAAATGGGTGTACTGAGGTCATAATAAACCACTGAGAAATGGGTGTACTGAGGTCATAATAAACCACTGAGAAATGGGTGTACTGAGGTCATAATAAACTACTGAGAAATGGGTGTACTGAGGTCATAATAAACTACTGAGAAATGGGTGTACTGAGGTCATAATAAACTACTGAGAAATGGGTGTACTGAGGTCATAATAAACTACTGAGAAATGGGTGTACTGAGGTCATAATAAACTACTGAGAAATGGGTGTACTGAGGTCATAATAAACTATTGAGAAATGGGTGTACTGAGGTCATAATAAACTACTGAGAAATGGGTGTACTGAGGTCATAATAAACTACTGAGAAATGGGTGTACTGAGGTCATAATAAACCACTGAGAAATGGGTGTACTGAGGTCATAATAAACTACTGAGAAATGGGTGTACTGAGGTCATAATAAACTACTGAGAAATGGGTGTACTGAGGTCATAATAAACCACTGAGAAATGGGTGTACGGAGGTCATAATAAACTACTGAGAAATGGGTGTACTGAGGTCATAATAAACTACTGAGAAATGGGTGTACTGAGGTCACAATAAACCACTGAGAAATGGGTGTACTGAGGTCATAATAAACTACTGAGAAATGGGTGTACTGAGGTCATAATAAACTACTGAGAAATGGGTGTACTGAGGTCATAATAAACCACTGAGAAATGGGTGTACGGAGGTCGTAATAAACTACTGAGAAATGGGTGTACTGAGGTCATAATTAACTACTGAGAAATGGGTGTACTGAGGTCATAATAAACCACTGAGAAATGGGTGTACTGAGGTCATAATAAACTACTGAGAATGGGTGTACTGAGGTCATAATAAACTACTGAGAAATGGGTGTACTGAGGTCATAATAAACTACTGAGAAATAGGTGTACTGAGGTCATAATAAACTACTTAGAAATGGGTGTACTGAGGTCATAATAAACCACTGATAAATGGGGTCTCTACTGAGATCTTTATAAACTATTGAGAAATGGGTGCACTGACGTTTTTATTAACCATTGAGAAGTGGGTGCACTGAAGTCTTAGCAAACCACTGAAAAATGGGTGGAACGTGCCGCCCACTATCTTCTCTCTCCACCTCTTTTATCCCACCTCCCAAATAATAGCAATAACAACATAATTATCACTACCACTGCCGCCACCACTAGTGCCATTACTACTACCACAACGACCACAACCACCATTGCCGTAGCCATCACCACGGCTATTGCTGCAACTATTGCTACCATCTCCAGCAGTACACTACCAGCCCCTACCACTAGTAATACTACTACTATTATTATTTCTACTTTTACTACTGCCACCTCTATCACCACTGCTATAACTACCACTAGTACTACAAAAATCAAACTAAACCCCCAAAAACACACACAATCACACATAAACCGAAACACACCACAAAACCGACTTCAGCCATTCCGTGTCACTTTCTGCCACTCTCTGTCACTTTCTGCCACTCTCTATCACTTTCTGCCACTCTCTGTCACTTTCTGCCACTCTCTATCACTTTCTGCCACTCTCTGTCACTTTCTGCCACTCTCTATCACTTTCTGCCACTCTCTATCACTTTCTGCCACTCTCTATCACTTTCTGCCACTCTCTGTCACTTTCTGCCACTCTCTGTCACTTTCTGCCACTCTCTGTCACTCCCCTCCTGTTTTTCAACGCCATCCCTTCTCCCTGCCTCCGAAATCCAAAAGAATGCCATAAAAACGTGAATGGAAGACTGGGGAGAGAGACGGTTGAGGAGAGAGAGAGAGAGGGGGGGGGGGTGATGTTTGAGAGAGATGAACACTAGGAAGCTAGAATTTCACATCTGTCATAAAAAGAATCACAGCAGCACAACTTCCGCTCAAACAAAAGGGGGGCCGCTGGATCAAAGCCCAGAAACTTGGACGTGAAAGATAAAACTATGATATCTGCAGCTTTTCTTCCTTTCTGTCTCTCTTTCTCACTCTTTTTCACGCCATCTTTGTGGCTCCAAAACGTCTGTTTCATTATCGCAATCAACATTATCCATCTTCAGTTTTTTTCGGGTGTTCTTTTTTCGCCCTCATTCTCCCATGTCTAAGAGTTTCTCCTCTACATCATTTGTGACCCAGTTACCCCAACCTGTGATTAAGTCGCAAGGGCTGAGCAGGGAGGAAAGTGGCATTTTCCTCGGTCAGGGGTGATATCGGTTGCTTGATTATGATTCCTAGTATTTCAAGAAGTATTTGCCGTATTGCTGTATGCGATATTTTGCCGATTTTGCGGTTTTGTCATGAAAGTGGTTCTCTCACGCCTAATTTTAATATGTATTTTTATCATTGGAATAATCAGCTAAAAACTTTTCGAGAATGTATTTGTGATGTAATGTTAAATGCGTTTTTGGACCTGATTTTACACAACTTTCAACCCTCATATTCTAGAAAAGGCAAAAAAAATATAAAAAAATACAACAATATGGAAAAATACCCGACGATTTCTCCTACGCCTTTACAGCGTGTTCGTCGTGAATAAATTGTCTAAGAGAGTCAGATGGTTCGACTCCACAGTTCCAGTGGCGGATCTACTGTGAAACTAACAAAGCTTGAGCTCTAGCGCCCCCTAATCCCTGAAGGGCCTTGAAGAAACGAAGAAACGTTTTTTAATGAGCGCAGTTTGGATGTGGCCCTATCGTTGTTGGTTGCGAAGGGGGGGGGGGGCATAACAGTTCCAGCTTCAGGACCCCAAAAATGTAGGCCCCCCAAGGAGCGACGTCCCCTTACTGTTCATGTTTAAACCTCTGCGTGTATATAGCGTGTTTATCATGAATAAAATGTCTAAGAGAGAAAGGCGGTCAGAGTCCATGGTCCCCAAATCCCACTAGATAGATCATAGTTTTATCTTTTGCTTAACTATTTTTCGTTGTCTTCGTCTATTTTTTCGTCTTTCAACATCTTCTTTGCTTTCTCATTATCTGTCATCTCGTTTTCTGTTGGAGCTCAGGGTGAGGGTAACAAGTGTCTGACAAAGATGCGTTAGGGTGTTTGCCTGTTGACACACTGGCCGAGTGCTTAGAGCGTTTCGTCCCAATGCGGTAGTGCCGAGTTCGAATCTCTTCTGAAAAGACACCCAGGCTAACTCACTCATCGGAAATCTGATGAGAGCTAAAACCTGGTCTCAGGAATAATCTCATGATGCTGATAGACATCCGCCCCCCCCCCCCTTTCCAGTCCACAACTTTATGGTCGCTCGAGAACCCAAAATGATTATGAGATGAATTTCAGTCTCCAAATTGTTTAAACTAAGTTTTCTGAAAACAGCACTTTGGGACCCTAAACATGTCTGGTTCTAAGGCGACGATATGCACATTTAAAATTTTTATTTTTTTTGTTGAAATACATCAGGTTTTTAGTGGTGACATTTATAACCTGAAGTTGTGTAAAACAGCAGCACCGCCTTGCACTCTATTTATGACAGCAATGAATGTTAAGACAATGATGTACGGACATAGCGATTTAGGGTGTGGAACCATGCCGGTATTTGCGACTTAATATGTTACGCCCAGCCTGAAGTTTGCGTCAGATCACAGGAAGTTGTAGGAAGGCGACTTTCGTTATTCAGCAAAGACTTCGTCATATTCCCTCTTTATCTACTGAAACGATTCTTTTTGCCCAATTTTGACTTTGCTTATAGCCCTGCTGCGACCCCACTGTTTTTCTGTGGTTTGGAAGAAAATCAAGCACTAATCTTATCATTAAAATCATTAAACAAACCACAATGCAAGTGGTTTCATTAGATACAGTCAGTGTTTAGGACAAAGTAAAGTACGTCGGGTTTTTTTCACTTGAAAAAGGCGAAAGCCGAAAATTTTGTGTATTTTCTGTCTTCTCTTTAGTTTGCTTTGTATTATTTGGGTTTTATTTCTCACGCAGGGTTTCGCAACATACAACCTTTTCTTTTTGCCCAAGTTTGACTTTGATTTTCTTCCAGTACTGTAAAACAGTTATCTTGCCAACAAATTATAAACCAGAAATTCAATTTCTAATTCCTAGACTGACCTAAAATATTTGGATGTGGAACTCTTTTGACTTTACATTTTGTCGCAACAGAACAGAGTGAAAGAGACCAAATTTGAATAAATGTAATTATCTCACCTTTAAATCTCTTTCCAAAGATATTATCTTGAGCATGATGAATGTTTATACAGCTGCCCTCACTTCCCACCATTCCATTGACCAGTATTAACTCTCAACAGTTTACCCTTTGGAAAAATCTGAGGCATCTCATAGAAAGCTGGGCGTCCCTGAAAAAAAAATGAGAGACTTTTCTTCCTGTCATTAAAGTAATAGATCAAAATTGTGTGTTTTTAAATTCGTGAAATTAGCCATCTTCCTCAAACTTTTGAGCTTTCTTTGACGGCCTTCAGCATCTGTTAAATTGACAGGAATTGTTATAAATAGAGAAGGCATGTCGTATTTTTCGTAAAAGACCCATTCTCTATTCAAGAAAAAAAATTGATGGCAGATTTCTCAGTGAAGGCTAAAGAAACAAGGCGAAACTCAATCTACTTTATCGACCCAGAAACGTCCCATATAATTTTACATATTATATATATTTCGGAATACCAAAGAACTGAAGACATTTATAGGAATTCCGTTTTAACGCAAAGGCCACAAAAACTAAACCAAACAAAATTCCTAGCATTTTTTTCAGAACTGAATCCAGAAAAACGCGTTGTATTTATCATATCGCCGCTCTACTTTGATGTAAATAATGGGAAAAGGGGGCAAAGTTCCTTAATCTTAAATAATCCTATTATCGCCCTTTACACTGTTCCAGTTGTTGATGTACAGGGGGTCAGGCAGGTCACAGGACCTGGGTGGCTTCGCATGTCCACAGCCGTTCTCTATGAGACTCGGAAACCTGTTATTGTAAGATGGAGGGCTCCCTGGTGTCGAGCTAAATGTATGCAGATGCTCAGCTTGCGTTTCGTGGCAGTTCCGTGGAAGAAGTACAGTCGCTTCAATGCACTGAGTTTGGGTTCCTTTGCCGGTGTAAGAAGTGTGTTTTGTGGCTATGATTTAAGTGATACTTGAGTGATGCTGTGGATTAAGGGGTGGATGAGAGCATTGATTTGTGCATAGAGTGGGTGGATATATGGATAAGTGGGTTACGTGATGGGTGAATGGAAGGATGGATGGATGGATGGATGAATGGATGAATGGATGGATAGGTAGATTTATGGATGGATTTATGGATGGACAAATGGATGACGGATCACGGATGGAGAGATAGATGGATGGATGAAGTGCTACAGAATAAAGGGAGCAGAGAAGAGGACGAATAGTGAGTGTATATGGATAGACAGATGGTTGTATTGAAGAGTCAGTGTAAGTTAGGAATCCTAAAAGGTATTTGAAAGAAAAGTTCAACAGAGAGGCCGATGAGTAACTGAAGAAGAAAAATGGGACACTCAATGACAGTGCCTTGTGACTTTGTCGTTGTTTTGTATTTTGTTATCATTATCGAGAATTTTTTTAATAAGAAAGTTGCAACTTTTCCTACCACTAGAATTATCATTTTCACCATAACTGTAAAGCTCATTGCTATTGACTGCCACTGCAAAGCTTACTAGGCTTTAATCACCACAGTTAAAGTCTTGTGTTCCTCTCCTTATTTCCTCTATTCCCACTATCTTTCTCACTGAAACAACTGGGTTTTTACTGCACGAAGAATTAAAACTGTATTATCTAAGACGGTCCAGATGCCCTTAACTTCATCTACATCTGTAATTTGCCTTCCGCAGTTCGCATCAACAAGATATTATAGCTAGATGTACGCCACATCTTTCTGAGGTTCCTTACCATGTCACTTTAGGTAAGCCTGTCATTCAGTTGTGATATATATCTATGTAATGATGTATGAGATGTACGTGCCATGTATGTGCTCTTAAACACTCTGTGAAAATGAATTTCCCTCCCGGGATAATAAAGTGACTCTTATCCTATCTTATCTTTTATTGTTAACAATTTCAAATCTGTGTTGCTGTAAGTTGTCAATACACACATACAGTAAACCTAACACTTGTGCCACCAACACTAAAAACTAAGAACAGCCTATCAAAATTTAGTGCGTCCACCCAATAACAAAACGCCGACAAACCTTGTGATTGGCTCAGCCAGTAACTTCATGAAACTTGAAGACATCACAAACAATGCAAATCCATACGGATTAAAAATTTGCATATCTGATGATCATTATTTATTTACCTTTCCTTGTTCTTCATGGTTATTCATTCTTTCATTCTTTTATTCATTCATTCATTCATTCATTCATTCATTCATTCATTCATTCATTCATTCATTCATTCATTCATTCTTTCATTCATTCATTCATTCATTCATTCATTCATTAATTCATTCATTCATTTTTCATTCATTCATTCATTCATTCAATCTTTCATCATCCGTCCATCCATCCATTATTCATTCATTCATTCATTCATTCATTCATTCATTCATTCATGTGAGTAATTCCAGGCTGGACTTAAACTTAAAATGTCTCCAAATTAATCAGTGTTTTGGGATGAGTGTCTTTCCCACGGCCTGGGATTTGAGAAATTCCCCAATTCACCCCACCCCACCCCTTCCATTTCTTTTCCCAGTCCACCCAAGCCCCAAATAAAACAGGGTTTACAAAATAATGCGTTTGTGTTAGATTTGGAAGAAAATGTGCGTTCTCATCTCTTGATTCCAGTGACGTCTGAAGGACACGGAGTCTTCCGTCCCAGAATGAGGAGTGTCGCCTCGTGGGAAGCTCATGAGGGTTTTTAGACTGACTCATAGACGTTTTGTGATACTGTACATATTATTATATAACTGGCCACGAAAAGGCGTATCCAGATTTAAAAGCTTTGCTTTGTTTATGATATTTTGTGAAATGTCCAACGAGACAGTTTGTTTGTTTCTATGTTGTTCTTGCCGTTGTTGTTTTATTGCTTGTTTACGTTCCACGAGCTTAGTTGTTATTTGCTCTAGCTCCATTTTCTAAAGACCTGAAATCTCTTAGTAAGTAGAAGAGGTATAACAAATGTACACTTTGGCACTTGTTTAAAATGGCGTTGTGGCCACTTACCAAGCTGTTTCACAGTTCAGAATTTTCTAATTCCTTATCAAAATACTGAAGCCGCAAAGCGTTGAACGTCGAATTTCTCAGGAGCTGTGTAGAAAATGAAGTTGGAACAAAAGAGAACTAAGCTCACGCTTCCTCTCCAGTACAGTGAGTGTCCACTAAAGAAGAGGTTTGGGGCCTTGTCAGATACTTTGAAAATAGCCTGAAAAATTGGCTAGACCGGGCCCTGTCTCGATCAGGATTTGCGTCTGGGATGTCTAGCACTCCGGGTAAGCGCTCTATTCTCCGAGTGACACTGTGGGTCCACTAAAGAAATTCCAAAGCCCTACACCTGCGACCCAAGAAAACACTAATAAAACGTAGCTAAGTTGTAACAGCAAGTCTTTAAGTATACTACCCATGTACGAATCTCATAGCGAATTACTCCATTTGAGAACATGTTCGCTCTTGTTCCTCTGGTAGAACTAAAGAAATTCCCCAAAACTGCATCGTGATTAAACATTGACAAAACATAGCCAAGTTGCAACAGTGAGTTTTAAGTATACTATCTCCTATGTAACAGTGAGTTTTAAGTATACTATCTCCTATGCAACAGTGAGTTTTAAGTATACTATCTCCTATGTAACAGTGAGTTTTAAGTATACTGTCTCCTATGTAACATTTGAGTTTTAAGTATACTATCTCCTGTGTAACAGTGAATTTTAAGTATACTATCTCCTATGTAACAGTGAGTTTTAAGTATACTATCTCCTATGTAACAGTGAGTTTTAAGTATACTATCTCCTATGTAACAGTGAGTTTTAAGTATACTATCTCCTATGTAACATTTGAGTTTTAAGTATACTATCTCCTGTGTAACAGTGAGTTTTAAGTATACTATCTCCTATGTAACAGTGAGTTTTAAGTATACTATCTCCTGTGTAACAGTGAGTTTTAAGTATACTATCTCCTATGTAACAGTGAGTTTTAAGTATACTATCTCTTGTGTAACAGTGAGTTTTAAGTATACTATCTCCTATGTAACAGTGAGTTTTAAGTATACTATCTCCTGTGTAACAGTGAGTTTTAAGTATACCATCTCCTATGTAACAGTGAGTTTTAAGTATACTATCTCCTGTGTAACAGTGAGTTTTAAGTATACTATCTCCTAGCGCTTTACTCTAGTTTGGGAACATTTTCGCTATTGTTCCTCTCAACTACAGAACTCAAGAAATTCCAAAGCTGTATAACTGTGTACTTAAAACTTTGACATTTAGAACTGCTGTTCAGTAGAGGGTGGTATCAGTGGGAACTGGGAGTTGCTTCTTGACTCTTCGGTATGTAAATATCGGGTCAGTATTTTTTCAGTTACCTCCCTCTCCTACACTCACACCCTCAAGATCTGGAGAAAAAAAAAGATTCTCTCAGTCTCCCATTATATGTCACATGTGGACATTCCAATTTCTCATTCCATGGGAGCTCCAGAATATTTCTCACACTGCACATTTTTGTTGTCTTTTTAGCCCCCCCCCCCTCCCCAAACCTCTTGCCTTACATATTTCAAATCTCTAGCCATCTCATCCCCCACCCCCCCCCCACCCCACCCTTTTTTTTTTAGATTATCCGCCTGTTTTTTTTTTCTCAGATTATTCCCCCTTTTTTTCTTAGATTATGCACCCTCCCCTCATCTTCAATCCCATCTCCCAAGAGCTTCAGAACCCTGGTGGATCTTGTTCCAGAATATTCCCCAGGACCTGACAGTCAAATGCAGACAGCATGAATAAATATATACAAAAGACGAGAAAACGCCAAAAAAGCCACCGACTCGATTTCAGCCTCAGATTTGGAGGGAAAACATGCACAATGGGCAAGGAAAACAGCAATACGGAAGTTCGTGGTGGGTGGGGACATCAAAGATGGTGGGAGATTTGCAGAGAGAAAAAAAAAACCTGGCCCCTGTCACGCCGTGTCACGCCGGGGCTGGATACAAGACGACTGCATGCATGCCGCCCAAATGTCAGCGCCTACTGACAGCCGGGGACATAAATATGGCTGCTTAATGCACGTGCGTTTTTTCTTTTTTTTTTTCCTGTTTAATTTTTGTTGCGTTTAAATTTTTTTGTAAAGTATGTTTTTAACAGCCTCGCCCATTCTTTGAGCTGATGTTGAACGTTGGGGGATCCTTCTAGTTGTATTTTACATAGAAAGCTGCAACTGAACAAGGAACACACAACTCAGTATTGTCTCTACTTTGTTTTGTAATTACACTACGGTCGCCTAACAAGATCCAAGTTGAAATGTATGATAGTTAAAAATCAAAACGTTCTAAGCAGCAATTTGACTTAATTTGCCATTTGGCGACTTTTTTTCATGTTTGTGCTATCTCCATTTTCTGACAAAACTGGAGATCTTTTAGTATGTAGAAGAGGTATAACAAATGCACACTTTGACACTTGTTTAAAATGCGTTGTGACACTTATCAAGCTGTTTCACAGTTCAGATTTATTCTAACTCCTAATCCATAATAACTAAAGCCGCAAATGTTTAACATCGAATTTCTCAGTTGTGCAAAAAGTGGAGTTGGAACAAATAAGAACTGGGGTCACGGTTTGTGACAAACAGAACATAGGTATGGAATACTATCTCTTGCTTCAAGATGTTGAAAATCGAAGGCGCCTAGTTAAGCGTTAAAAACAGAAGAAATGCCAATTAAAGTCACATTGGCCCTAATTACTTAAGTAACCACAGTAAAAATCAGTATTGTCAAAAGTGTTAAGGTCGCACTTAGTGCTTTTTGATTTTATGTTCTTGCCTTGACACTAAACTTTTTTTTTTTTGTTGTTGTTGTTTGTGTGAAGAGATTTTTTTTTTCTTTTTAAACGCAAGTCATTCATACATACATAATTATATCTGTCGCTATGGGTGGCATTCCGCTGATGGAAAAAAAACAAAAAAACATGGTTGGATCAGACTTGTAAAACCCAAAATTCTAGTTGGCTTTGAAGAATCTTTCTTTCTCTAATCTGTCAAGTGGATTTTTAGTATTGTCGCCCACAGTGAAAGATTGTGTAATTATGGATCCTACAACGTCTGGTATTTGCCATATTGTTGTATGTGAAATTTTTGCCGATTTTGAGATTTTGTCATGAAAGTGGTTTTCTCGCTGCTAATTCTTGTTCTTGAAGTGCCGGATCTGGAACAGATATCGACGATCATGGTTCGCCACTCATTCCTCCGCTTGGATGCTCTCAAAAAGCCCAAAGTGTCCTGGTTTTTCCTGTCGCCCATATACTGTCATCTATTCAAACTCTCCAGATATGTTATTCTTTGTCTACTTCTGCTTTTTTTGCCCTCTATTTATCCAGTTAGAGCAAGGTGTTCTAATTACATTATGAACAAATATCATTCCAGTTGGTTAAAAACTTTTCGAGATATGGCTTTGTGACGTAATGGTGTATTCGCTTTGGATGTTGTTAGGGGGGCGTAGCCTAATTACAAAGCCAAATAGAGAAAATACTGAGTTGTGTACACTGTTCAGCTGTAGCTTTCTATGTAAAAAAAAAATACGTACCCCTAACAACTGTTACAGCCATGCGTTTTTTTGCCCACCAAACTTCAATCCTCATTTTCTCGAGAAGGCAAGGATGCACATACAACAATATTTCAAATATCAGAGGATATAATAATATATTGGTAAGAAACTCCTCAGGTGGAGCGAGGCAGAGGACGATCTTCAGAGGAAGAGTGGATTCTTTCATTGGATGTTTCGGCCTTTAACTTCCTGACATCTTCTGGAACCCCGGTGGCCACACCGAGCTCATGAAAATGCAAAGTTGATTACGTTTTTTGATGTTTGCCAAACCTGGAGGTTTTATTGTTGTTTTTTTTTTTTTGCTTGAGTAGTTAAGGTAAGGTAAACAAAAGTGATTTTCATCTTCGTTTTAACTGTTTAACATTCAGGTATCTTCAGTTTTCAACATTTTGAAAAAAAAACGGGGGGGGGGCAGGGGGTTTGGGGGGGGGGGGGTTGCGAAGTTAGGGTGGGGGTAGTAGGCTACTTGAACCCGACTTTCTGAAGAAAACCAGATCTCTCATTCTCAGGTCAAATTATAATTCAGTATATTTTAATGTTCCGCTCTTGAATTGCATGCAGCAACAATACACAATTAATTTACACAGTTAATTGCTGGGTTGTTGTTTTCATGGTCAAATTAATAGATCATTAATTTCTCCCTCTCTCTCTCTCTCTCTCTCTTCCTCTCTCTCTTTCTCTCTCTCTCTCTCTCTCTCTCTCTCTCTCTCGTGTCCTCTTTTATTCCCTATGCCTTCTTTATCTATTATTTTCATTTTTGTTTCTATTTTTGTTTTTTAATTAATCATTATTTAGTTTTTTTTCTTGTTGTTGTTTTTTGTGTCTCTTTTTTATTTCATTTTTTCCCCATGTATACAAAGTTTATGTTCTTTCTTCCATGCTCTTTTCATTCTCTCAATCTTTTCTTTCCTCTGTCACTTTCTTTCTATCTCGTGTGACACATTTTTCATTCCACTTTCCTTGTCCTTTCAGTTCAGTGGAAGAAAGAGAAAACCCCCCCCACGAGGACAGAGAGACTCACCCAAATTTCACACCAGTGCGCACTAGTGCAGGTGTTCAGTAGGAGTGCTGCCCTCTGACCCCGGGCATTTCAAGAACAGTGTAGATAGCAAACATCGTTATCTCCCACCCCACCCCACCCCTTGACAACTTTGTGATGTAAATATACACTGTGTTTGTAACTTTAAATGATGCTCTTTTTATCGCAAGTAGCTCATTTTCACGACGGGGGCCCCCCGGGAGGGGGGGGGGGGGCTTACAACTTTACGAAGCAATTTTAATTTTTTGCGCGCACCCAAGCGTTTTGCGCTAAGAGCGCGTACGTTTACGTACCTATTCCTAACCCCGTCCTTATCCTCAACCCTAAATCTTATCCAATCCCTAACAGTAACCCTGGCCCCCTTACCCTTTCTACCAAAAAAAAAAACAGGAGGGAAAACAAAAAGAAAATCTGAAGAATAATTAATTAAGGCTGTTGTTAGGAGCATTTCGGGAGGAGCTCTCTCGCACTAGAATCACAAAAGACTCTAAGATACGTATCTTTATCTCAAAACCTTAGGGGGCGTACATTCTTTTATCGCAGGTTGCTCGTTTTCACGAATGAGGCTTACTAATTGTACGGAATAATTTTAATTTTATTAAAGCAACACCAGTTTTTTTTTTTTTTTAATGGGGTCTCAGGAGGGCTTGTTGCAAATCAGAATGTAAATACATAATAATATTATTATATAGTTATGTAATTATACACAGGGGTGTCTCAAAAAAAAATTCAGGAACCATTTAAATATTTATTAATACAATGTGAACTGAAAAATGTCCAAGATTTATAATTCAAATAAAATTAAAGAGAACAGGTCGCGACTTTAGTTCTTGTTTGTTCCAACTCCACTTTTTGCACAACTGAGAAATTCGACGTTAAACATTTACGGCTTTAGAATTACGATAAGGAATTTGAATAAATCGGACCTGTGAAACAGCTTGATAAATGCCACAACGTATTTTAAACCAGTGTCAAAATGTGCATTTGTTAAACCTCTTCTACATACTAAATGATCTCCTGTTTTTCAGAAAAGGGAGATAGAACAAACAAGATCTAAGGTCGCCAGATGTGTGTAAATTATTTGAATTACCGCGTGTGTTCCAACTGATGGCTGTTCTGGGCCAGACACTGATGACAACATGGTTCATGAGAGTTTGCAAACATCTTTAAGCAGATCATTTGTGTATTAATTCCTTCAAATGTCCAGTAGTAACACAGAACGACCCGAGCAAGATGAATCCTGCAAATTCTTTTTTGCCGTACATGCAGATCTACTACACAGTAATAACGACACTTGGATTCAGTACAACGACTATTAGAGCGCTTTGTTACACCATAATTCCTTGCATGTACATGTACATGTAGATGTGATAAAATTAATTTTCCACCAGCCATGTGTGAAGAGATGTGGAAAACGAAATAACGATCACAGTTTTCGATTTTACTCGTCGAAAATAGGTGTATTTTTGTATTTATATTTGTAGACTGCGTGACGACGGGACTAAAAATGATGAACTTTGTGGACTGCCTCAATTCTTTACTAATTACTTGGACCAATCCAGTTTCAACAACAATTAGTCTGTGAAATTATATATTTAAGATAGAGACGCATGGAGACACCGTGGCCTAGAGGCAAGGTGCTCGCCTCTCATGCCGAAGGTATCGGATTCAAATCCCGGTCGGTGCAGGCATGTTGGAATTTTGGGTGTTTAGAAGTTCACCCTCTAGCTTCATCTAGAGAGTATGTGTGTACAGAGGTTTCACTATTAGTGGATTTGCACTGCGAGACACGGGAGGCTCCGCGAAACCATTGTTAGCATGGAGCGGAAAGTAAGTCGCTGCGGTAAACAATACCCGTCTGTGCATTTCCACGGGGCGTATGAGCTTACAAACGGTTTTAAATATTTTCAATCAACCCAAAAATATGAACCAACCACAGAAAACAGATATGCACACTATCTTTGATGAAGGCGTTCTCCTTCAATTCTTGTTTACCGCAGCGACCCAGTTTCGCGATTTGGCGGAAGTGAAATCTCTCTATAAATACAATACTTTCTGCTTCATCATATATTGTTATAAAGAAAGTAAGGCCTCCAATGTAGCCAAGGAAGGTGTCTTTAACCGCTGAGCCTTAAATTCTACAAAATATCGTATTACGTTTAGAAAGACGTAATGGTGTACGTGGGCATATTTTAAAATGTCTTTTAACAATGATTGTCTTTTTTATTGTTTTAAATATTGTTGTTAATTTTGAACCGCAACTGAGTTGAACAGAGGAAAGTGTTCCGACATTTTGAGTAGGAAAATAAAGAAGTATTTTTTCCTTCGAGGCGAATTAAGAAGTATGACAGAAAATTTCTCGGCCTCAATTCACAGATTGGTGATGGAAACTCAACTTCAGACATCACATCTACGTATTCCCCGAATCAGGGGGCCAACTAGTCATTAGCTCTATAGTATGATGACGACGATATCAAATATAGGCCAAACTGGTTCCCACTGCTCACATGTTGGTAACATAAATTCAAGACTGAGATCATTCCTGAAGAATGTTCCCATGACCAACAAAATGGGTCGCTAAACTGGTGTTGTTTTCAAACCCTGACATCTGAAAACATTTTCTTTTGAAACCTTAGCAGCCTGAGGGCAAATATGTTCTTACAGCCAAATCACATTGTAAATTGTAAATATCAAAAACAAAAATGGAATGTCTGCGGAAAGAAACAATAATACCCTTGCAGTTGTTGATACCATTAACAACTGCCACATTTCATAACCCCTGCGGTTATATATAATCGCTGTTATTAATATCACTTTCATTATTATTATCAACATCATTTCCAGGTTTTTGTTACCACTGCACTGTGCTCAAGTTCATATTTTATCAACAGGAAGCAAAACAGGCTTATCTGTGTTATTAGCTATTATAAGATTCACAGATATCGTCTTTCAGACTCGGGGGAAAAACGATCATCAAACAAAGGGAAGGAAGACTTCTCAAAGGGAGAGAAACTTAAGAAAGAAATAAAATTTACTTCTTAGGCGCCAAAAACAGGGGGGGGGGGGATTATAATAATAATTTAAAAAATGAATCATCAGGCGCCACTTTTCAAACTTGCAGGTCACTTGAAATTTGTCAAACAGAAGTCTAGATCTAGCGTCTGCGCTGTGCCACACACCCTTGCCTCCTCCTTCCCCCCACCCCCTTCCCCCAAACCATCCGAAGAAATAAAGGCACCACCCACTTTAAAAACCACTTCCCGAGTTCCGTCTCTCGTCAAGCCTCGTCTCTTACTCATCACTTCTCGGGAGGGGAAAAATCTAGAAATTCCCACAGTCAAAACATGAGAAAATGTTCCCCCATTCCGAGACGCCCAAAACTGCAGTGCACCCAAATACAACCCTGTAACTATCACAGCGAATTAGTGAACACATACAAGGCTTCTTTCCGGAAGTGACGCGTCGCCCATCTTAATTTTTTTTTTTTCTGCGGCATGTCCCAGATGGCACCAAGGGCAGCTAACTCTGGCACTGCAGGGGCGAGCACCGTGCCCTGATAAGGACGCAACAGGTTGCCATGGCGTGACCTTCCCACCCTCGCTACGCTAGAGAATTCCAGAGCGCGAGGAGACCACATGTTTGAAAATGTTTGAGGTGGTGGATTTTTAAAGTTTTTTTTTTTTGTCTCCCTCTCAAGTGACGCATGACGCGGCGTTCCTTAACTGTCCTATTTTCACAAGGTGTTGTATCCCCACGCCCATATTTCATCCTCATACACACACATGGCGAAACTTAGTTCTTGTTTGTTCTATCTCCATTTTCTCAAAAACTGGATATCTATTAGTATATATAGAGGGATATAATTGTAGTTCCTCTCTCTCTTTCTCTTTCCTATCTCTCTCTCTCTCTCTCTCTCTCTCTCTCTCTCTCTTTCTCTCCCTATCTCTCTCTCTCTCTCTCTCTCTCTCTCTTTCTCTTTCCTATCTCTCTCTCTCTCTCTCTCTTTCTCCCCCTATCTCTCTCTCTCTCTCTCTTCCCCTTTCTCTCACTCTCCCTTTTTTCTGCCTTCTTCACACAATAAGAATGGTTCTCACCATCTCTCTCTCTGTCTGTCTCTCCCTCTTTCACTCCCTCTCTCTCTTTCTCACTCACAATCGCTCTCTCTCTCTCTCTCTCACTCATTATCGCTCTCTCTCTCTCTCTCTCTCTTTCTCTCCCTCTCCCTCTAACTCTCGCTGTCGGGCGCTCTCTCGGTCTCTCTTTCTGTCTCTCTCTCATTCTCTTTTTTTCTGCCTTCTTTGCAGACATGTTCCCACACCATTAGCAGAAAAGGCTTAGTGTGCACATAATACTGTCTTTCCCTCGGCGAAGATAAGCCATCTCTGATGACAGTGTGATAATAGTAGGAACAAGACAATTTACACACAATGGAATTTTGACTCTGGCGCACTCAACAAAAAAAAAAAAGTGCAAAAAAACACATTACAACTGTCATCATCTCCAAGTCGACGGCAAGCAAGTCGTCGACAGTACGTTGATTACTTAGAGCTGGGAACGGAAAGTGCTGGCAACCGAACTATGAGTATCATATCAAGTTTATTATTTGACCAGAACCTCAAAGAATGATCCATTCACAGTTAAGTGACTGTTACTGTATGGCTTTGTCTTAAGGAATTCCATTCATATTAATAGTAATATTGGAGTACGGTTATAATATAGCGCTATATCTCCACAGTGGACCCACAGCAGTTGATGATGAAATAGTCACAACTCTCTCTTGATCTATCTCTCTCTCTCTCTCTTTCCTCCCCCTCTCTCTGTTTTTCTCCCCCCCCCCCCAACTTTCCTCCCCCTGTCTCTATCTGTCTCCTTCTCCCCCTACCTCTTTCTCTCTCCTCTATCTCTATCTCATTCTCTCTCTCTCTATCTCTCTTTCTCTCTATCCTCCCCCTCTTTTCTTTCTCTTTCCCCTCTCTCTCTTTTCTCTCTCTCCCCCTCTCTCCGTCTCTCTTTTTTCTCTCTCTTTTTTCTTTTTTCTCTCTCTCCATCTGTCTCGTTCTCTCTCCCTCCCTCTCTCTATCTATTTCTCTCTCTCTCTGTCTCTGTCTCTGTCTCTCTCTCTCTGTCTCTGTCTGTCTGTCTGTCTGTCTCTCTCTCTCTCAGTGCTTCTCTGTTGGTGAGCTGAGATGGCTATAGTGTGGAATGAGAAGGGGTTGGCAGGCTGACCATTTAATTGGTTCAAAGGCTGCAATATAAATCCTCTAGCGGGTGTTGGCGAGCTGTGAATATCCTCGTAAAACAGCAATTACGAACAATAGACCACAGCTTGTTTGACCTGTCCAGTTTTCCCACTATATTTAATTATGATCGGCCAGCCACTGGTACTAGCAGTCCATAAACCCGGGGCTCATTCACAGCCGTGACCCAGTTATCTCAAGGTCAACGAGACCTGACCTCAGTAACCCCCTGGCTTGTATTCTTCAGGCTGGTCAGTGGTCAGTGGTCAGACACCACGTGACCCCGCTTGACTGGACAATAGGGTTAACCTTAACCTCTAACCCTCGCGGCGCTGGCGCTGGGGAAAGTCCAGGGATAACCTTTTGAGGGGGATATTTTTATCAACGGTCAAGTCTTAGTGGTTTACGGGTGTGTCGGTTGGTCTGTATACCTAAGGTCAGAGGGTAAGTGGAACCAGTTGCTAATTAGCACTTTGGCTGTCTGTGGACACAAATAACTGACCTAGTCCAATGTTTCTCAAACATCTTTTTCTTTGGACCCCTGCGCGCCTAACAGTCCTGACACGGGTCATCCATAAAGCACATATTTTCAGGCCGGGGGAGGTTGACCCCTGGGTATGAAAAGCTTTCATGAGGGATGGAGGGTCTGGGGAGCGTATATTCGCTTTTTTCGATTTATGATTGATTTTTTTTCTTTTTCTGTTTTTTTTTTTTTTGTTTATTTTATTACGACTCGAATAAAATACGCTAAGCGATGCGTCTGGTGACACAAATCAGATAATCATACCAAAATGTCACATTACAGCTTTTAAACATCCAGGCCCTATTACAAATGTATATTATAATTATAATGGTCATTCGTCATTCTATTGGTCGTGCGACTCGTACACGGTGGAGAACTCTGCCTGGAGATGGCGAGTGGGCTGAAGCCGTGCGTATGAAAAGTGTATATATATATAACTATTATAGTGATATATGCGGAGGTGAAAAATGGCTAAAATGGTACGTACATTATGGATGGCTCCATGTCAGCAGCGCGCGACTCACCGAGTCCATTAATGTTATAGGATGCAGCCAAGATCTATTTATCCTTGGAAGTCTTAGAAAAAGGAAGACATAATGATGTGATCTCTTTTGTTTGTTTGTTTGTTTGACTGCTTGTGTCTGTATTTTTTTTTCATTTTATTACTTACTTTGAATGAGATTGTGACAGTCAAATTATTATATTAAGAAATTAAATGCTAAAATGATGCAAGTAAAACATAAGAACTGACAGATATATGAACAGTGAACAGAATCGAACAGTGATTTTTATTAGACTGAGGTGAGCTGTTGTTTTGTGACGATCGTGGGTGAATGCTACTTAAAAATCAACAAAATGATGAATAAAGAATTAGGAGCAGAAAAGAAAATCAAATAAGGCACGACTGCGACCCTTTGTCAATAGCTTGGTGATGGACGCTTTGTGAAATAATGAACTAGAACATTATTGATATAGATAGAGGTAGTCCATCCTCGGATGGATGGATGGATGGATGATGGATATACGGATGGGAGTGGGCGGATGGATGGATGATGGATATACGGATGGGAGTGGGCGGATGGATGGATGGATGGATGATGGATATACGGATGGGAGTGGGCGGATGGATGGATTGATGGATGATGGATATAGGGATGGGAGTGGGCGGATGGATGGATGGATGGATGATGGATATACGGATGGGAGTGGGCGGATGTATGGATGATGGATATACGGATGGGAGTTTGCGGATGAATGGATGGGTGGATGATGGATATACGGATGGGAGTGGGCGGATGGATGGATGATGGATATACGGATGGGAGTGGGCGGATGGATGGATGGATGGATGATGGATATACGGATGGGAGTGGGCGGATGGAAGGTTGGATATACAGATGGATGAACGGATGATGTTCCCTCTAACAGTGACTCCCAAAAATGGTTTCTCAAAGGAATACTTACAGTAGAGACCATAATAACAGAGAAATATTTCATATCCCATTCGGACACCCGTCCCTGTGAGGACAGCATGGACCAACATAAAAAGATGGCTCGACCTTGACAGAAAAAAAAAGCCAAAGGGCAGTGAGGTCAGGGAGACTACTTTTCTCAACTGACCCCTGTTCTTGTGGCAGCTAAAAGGTCACTTCCTGTGACCCCATATCGGTGTCCGCCCCTTTACAAGGGGAAGCTACTCCAGGGTATGAGAAAGTTGACAGTTTTCTCCCCCTTGAAGGCCAACTCTACTATAAGACGGTGGGAAATTGGAACGCTGGGAAAGCATAGTAGTCTAAGACTCTCAACAATTAGATATTATCTGCATTGGTCCCTATAGCTTCCTTGTGCTCTCAGTC
>OZ007577.1:30707018-30714518 GCA_963931925.1 Onchidella celtica
GACCTGACAATTACAATCTATCACCCAAGAATTACCTGTTATTAAGGTAGAAACCGAATAAAAAAGAGAGCTTTGAGCACCAGTTGACTAATTTCCAATATTGCAAGAAAGACCCAAACTCTTTGACTCTTCTGGCGCTATGAGAGCTACATTTTCTTAAACCCAGTTTATAAAGAAGATTCACTTTTTAAAAAATTACTTTAGATGGTTAATATGAATCTAAATAGGAGATTGATCCGTATTTAAAATCTAGTAACGGAGAACCAAAATCATTCTGTAACTGTATGAGCAGTAAAGAGTTAACAGAAGTGTTGTTTCAGTACTGAAAGGGTTAAGTTTCAAACTTCAAATTTAAGTAATTTGGCCTAACTGCCAATTCAAAATGTACACAGGGAAGGTATATATTATGATACAAGATTTGAAAAGAAAAAAAAAGAGAGAGAGAGAGAGAGAACAAAAAAACACGCACTCAGTCATTCACTTTCATTCGACCAATAAAATCGCTCCCAAATGGACTTGGCGTCCAAGGGGCCCCGCTCTAGGGTGATCTTGTCTTGTCAGGTGCACACAACAGCATATTGCAACATACGAGTAACATTGCACTGCAGGTTTTTGCACAGAACAGCAAAGATTATAATACATGTATTTGGGGCCCACAATTACTGAGGGGTTTAAACGTCTTGCAAGATACTCGCCAACTCGTTAACTTTGTTCTATCTCCATTTTCTGAAAAACTGGAGTGTGTAGTATGTAGAAGAGGTGTAACAAATGTACACTGTGACACCTGTCTAAAATGCGTTTTGGCATTTTTCAGGCTGTTTCATAGTTCCTGTTTATTCTTAACTCCTTATCATTAAGCTGCAAATGCTTTACCGTCAAACTTCTCATTTGTGCAAAAAAAAAAAAAAAAGTGGAGTTGGATAAATTAATAACAATTAAGGTCGTGATGTCTAGAATTATTGGCCCAGGGAACTTTGCATGGTCATGAAAAGGTCAACTTGAAATGATTTCTTAACATTTACCACGGGAATATGGAAGGCTGGGTCTTTGAGGGTTAAGATTTATAGAAAATATTATGATCTGACGTCACAGAGCTTCAAGAAAAGGGATGGGATGGCGGGCAAAATCTGTGCAACCAGTTCATCACAAGGCCAGGAATTCTGTCACAGGATTCGGAAGGAGACTCGGCTATTGTAGTAGCCGCGAGTCCTCACCAACCTCCTCCCCTCCCAACCACCCCCACCTCCCTTTCCCACCAGACAATTATATTTAAAAAATCAGTTTACTCTTGGGGGGGGGGGGGTATGTGTGCTGGATTTTGGGGGGGGGGGGTATGTGTGCTGGATTTGGGGGGGGGGGGGGTATGTGTGCTGGATTTGGGGGGGGGGGGGTATGTGTGCTGGATTTGGGGGGGGGGGGTATGTGTGCTGGATTTGGGGGGGCGGGTATGTGTGCTGGATTTGGGGGGGGGGGTATGTGTGCTGGATTTGGGGGGGGGTATGTGTGCTGGATTTGGGGGGGGGGGGTATGTGTGCTGGATTGGGGGGGGGGGGTATGTGTGCTGGATTTGGGGGGGGGGGGTGTCAAGGAGGAAAGAGAAAAAGTCATACCAGCATCTTCTTTTCTTTTTTTTATTTCCCTTTTTAACGTTCCCTTAGCAACCATGAGGGCGTGACGGCCAAATACACAACAGTAGGAAAATTTAATTTTAAAATACGGGGTTTGCTGGGGGGGGGGGGATTCAGGGGGGAGGGGGTGAATAGTAGGATGGAGGTTGTCATATCTACAACAACCTCTCTAGTGTGCAACCACGAGGGTGTGACACCATTTTTTAAATTTTTTTTAAAGGGGTTGGGGTTAAGGAAAAGAATGCGGCAGTAGGAGCCGAGGGGTTGGAGGAAGGGTGGATGACTGGTAGATCCCCACAATCGTGTGACAACGATAAAGAAGTAGAATGCTTACATTAAAATGGAGATAAATCACCGGCACTTTCATTACGGGTGACAGAAAGGGTGGGCAAATGATTGTCGAGGGCTTTACTTGTAGATTAAAAGCTTTTGGCACGGCGATTGCCGCCTTTTGGAATGGTTCTCAACCTCTGACTAAGCAGGAGTCACACTCCTAATTATATGCGTAGGCCTATTTAGCTGATCCTTTCTTAGTACCGTACAAGAGCGAAGAATTCTTAACAGTTGCAATGAACCCTAACGTGCATGCTTCACTGTATTTCATTTTACTCATAATAAAGTTCGTTTACCCCCAAGTATAATTATAGTAGTTAGTACGATAAGGCATTATCTTCCGATGTCCATTTTCAAATTATTATATTTTTTAAAATTTACATCCACCGGCTTGTGCTAACTTCGTTATTTTAAGTAGATTAACTATATTTATGATAAATACCTGCGAATGGCGTACTATTACAGGACAGGGAAAAAAGTTGTTTTACTTGAAATGTATTCCTTATCTTTGATACATTTTTAGTTTTATAAATGAATATTTGAAATGTTGCTCTCCTCTTTAATTAATAGAAACATAAACTTAGTGCGAAGAGTTCATGGGCTTTTTGGCATAAACAGATGTGTGCCTGTGTTGTGCGAATACAGTTGTGTTGTTTCCTGATAGAAACCAGGCACATTTTTTTTTTTTTACTGTGACCGATATCTGAGTAGAGTGGGAATTTTCTATGTTCAACATTTTAGAATTTATTGTACAGTTTTCTAGCTTTTTTCTTTCTAACGTGGGGCTTTCTAACACTTGTGACTTCCTGTAAAAGTTGCTTAGGAAATTCTGTGGCAAAAGGCTGTTGCCGAAATGTCGGCCATTTTCTGTCTTCCCTTTAAGTTTGCGTTTCATTGTATCGTTTGGGTATTATTTCTTACGTGAGCTTTGCTACATACAGCTTTTTCTTTTTTTTGTTTGCCAAATTTTGTCTTGACAGTATATCACCAGTTAACCGATTACTTTTACAACCTGCCATTATTTAAATTTTTTTAATATTTTTTTTTTAATCATTATTATTATTTTGTTTTTATATGTTTCGGTTATTTGTGATTTCTAGTCCATGTTCTAATATTCCTATACAATATTCTTACGAACAATTTTTTTGTTCTGAATGAATGCTTATATCCTCTATTCATCTGACCACTGTTCTTCTGGCTTTTGTAAGACTTAGACTTTTTGACAGTGGAAATGAATGTCTAGACATACTATATCGCCATCTTAGTTCTTCTTTGTTCTATCTCAGTTTCCTGAAAAAAAAAAAACAACGAAAAAACTGGAGATTTTTAGTATGTAGAAGAGATATTACAAAAGCACACTTTGACACTTGCTTAAAATGCGTTGTGGCACTTATCGAGCTGTTTCACAGTTCCGATGTATTCTAACTCCTTATCATAATACTAAGGCCGCGGACCTTCAACGTCGAATTTCTCAGCTGCGCAAAAAGTAGAGTTGGAACAAACAAAAACTAAGGTCCCTGTATGATTAACTGGGAATGCTTTCTTAAATCAAATGTTTCCGACAGTAGTTTTTGTCGTACAAAGATTTGAGAAACAAATTAAAACATATCAACATCATTTCTAAGTGAGAATTGCAACGAAATGTACACACTTCCCGGTGCAGTTCTATTTTCTCCTTTCATTTGTACAGGCAGAGCCCCTAGAAGGATTGTTTAAGCCCTCAAAAGGGCTGTGGTTCGCCGGCTGAGAATCCCTGTAAGTTTTACAGCCCCAGAGATCCCCTAGCTTACCCTCTGACTGTCTTCGCTTGGAGATAAACTTCACGGCCAGTTGTAGACAATTTATACCCCAGCCCTTCAACCGGTGTTTACTTTATAAGATATTAATGCGCATTTCAGGGAATAAATATTACAAGGCGACAGTGGAAAGGTCAACCCTACGGAGAACTCGGGTTTGGCTTGTTTTTGTAGGCCTATGTTATTAAATTCATTTTCAGGAAATAAAACTGTTATTTTACTCCAGTTTTCTGTTTTCGTCACTGTGTTTGAAATTTCGAAGTATCTGTAAAAAGTGGTTAGTCTTAAAACTATATTGCTATTGTTTTCTTCTAGGCTCAACAAAATCTATTTATTTAGCTGCCGGCTTCCTGATCTACCTACCTACTTACTCTCCGACTAGCTATTACCTACTTTCCTACCTACATATCTACCCACTTACCAGTTACCCATCCATCTGCCTGCATACATACCTATCTACTTACCTACCTGGCTACCTACCTACCTACCTACCTACCTACCTACCTACCTACCTACCTACCTATTATCTATCTATCTATCTATCTATCTATCTATCTATCTATCTATCTATCTATCTATCTATCTATCTATTGCCCTCGTGTGCTTTGGTTCGTCCATCCATGCACCCATCATCCACCCACCCACCCTCCCATCCATCCATCTATCCATCCGTCCATCCACTCATCCACCTACCCTCCTATCCACCCATCCACCCACCCATCCATCCATCCGTCCTTCCACCCATCCCTCCATCCACCCAACCACGACTTTCACATACTCACACAGTTTCCCCAGAACAAACCATTCACTATTTGCTTTGCTACTGTTCACAAAAAGCCTACATGACTACCAGTCACCGATCTTCTTTTGATAAAAACAGACCCTAAAAAATCTCGTTTTCTAACAAAAAGTGTCAGTCTGAAAGCCACTGTCATTATGTTTGTCCGACTAACATTTTTTTGAGGTCTTTTTTCATCATTTTCCTCTCTGCATCCCGAAGTTTCTTTGTGAGACCCGCAGTTTTTTTTTATTTAACCCTGTTCCACCCTCGATTCCTTCCTGGGCCCTTGACGTTACGGTGTCTTCCGGTCAATTGTGTTGCATTTCTATGGGTTTTTTTTTTCGGTGATCTGTCTTCCTACAGGTGGTTTTGTTCGGCTGCTTCATTGTGCAAGTTTCCAGTCGGTTATCGGTGAAAAGGTAAAGTAGGAAGGAAGAAGCGGAAGGGAGAAAAGATGTAAAAAAAGAAAAGAGTGTCATAATGGAAGACAGGACAGGAGAATGGATACAGGGTAGACAAAAAAGTCACATCAGGACAGGGTTGTGGTGTTAACGCACTCAGGTGAAAGAATCGTGTTCGCAACATTCATTTTTCGTACTTCCTACAGGAAGGAGATACACAACGTAACGTATCAATGCTGGCGTGGGAGACAGGGGGGCGTGGAGACGGGGAAGGCAGGAAGAATTATAAAGATGGTAATGATGAAAATGGTAGGTGGACAGCTTTATGACTTGGGAAGTTTTCAACTTGACATTATTATTATTATTATTATTATTATTATTATTATTTTATATAGCGCATATCCATTTTTAAAATGCTCTATGCGCTTTACAGAAGAAACCTGTCAACCACAGAGCAGAATGGAGCACTGGCGAAGCGCCCAACACACTACACTGCTTCTTTCTCTCTCCCTGTCTCGCTCACTCTCTCTCTCTCTCTATCTCAAAGCAAATTGTGGCGCAGCCTGTTAGGCGCAGTACACAACTCACAACAGTTCACAACTCACAACTCACAATACATCACTGCACAAACAAACATTTCTGATGATGGTCATGATGGTGATGATAAAAGTCATAATGATAATAATCATATTATAAAGTAATTAAGGCTTCCAATGTCATCACGGAAGGCTTTTTAACCGCTGAGCCTTAAAATCTACAAAATATCACATTCCACACAGAAAGACGCGAAGGTGTGCATGGGCAGATTTTAAAAGGTCTTGAAGTTTTCTGTATTTTTAATATTTTCGTTGATTTTGAGCCACAACTGAATTGAACAAAAGAAAGTGTTCCCACATTTTGAGCCGGAACAAAAAAAACCCTCACATTTTCTTGAGTAGAATTTAAAAGTGCGACAGGAAATTTCGTCCTGCGCCTCAGTTTACATACTCGTGGTCGAAACTCAATTTTAAAAATCACATCTGTGTGATTCCTCGAGTTAGAGGGTCAATTAGTAGTAATAACAAAGGGACATCCCACTGTAACTGTCGGGACGTTGAGACAATACTTTTTAAGAAAGAAAAGGGCCACTAAATAAATAACCAACCATTTATTTCAAAATGGATTGATCAGTTCTCCAGAAAAGTGGTACAGAAATGATAAAAATGTGTTCTAAATAATAAAAATTAAGATGAGTCCATTCAACCTTTCGCTAATTGAAACCGCAAAATTTGTGAAACCAAACCAACAGGATTAGTGGACAATGTTTTTCTACATTAAAAAAATGCATAGAGCATACAGACCAAGCATTGATAATCAAGATTTACTTTTAAGCACACTGGGGCAATTTGTTTGAGTAACTGATGGGACATAATCTTCGTAACTGATGGGAGGTTGCACTTAATTATGTGCTCTTTTCCAAAATGGTAGCCAGGTCACGTGATCACGCAAGGATGACAATGCTAACAAAAAGTGTTAATTTAATTATTACCGTTTACAACGTGATCATTATTTTCTTCCCCTCGGCCTTGTTTGAAAAATGGCTCTTAGGTAACATATTGCTTGGAATGTCCCTGAAACTAGTACTAGACCAAGCATGTTTAAGTTCATACACTTTCCGCCATCGACGAACGATAGAGAACTACAACTGTTTGGAATGTTTTGCCATAAAATACTAAATGAGCACAATAGTGTCCCTCTGTGATTTCTCATGGTGAGATCTGGAAACCGAATTCTTTTTTTTTTGTGTGTGTGCGTGAAAATGTAAACCTCAGTGATATTAAAGTCACAACGATTAAATGTGGGGATAGGACAGGAGAGGGGTTGGGACGGTAGAGTATCGAAGAATAATGACTGTTGCTGGCAAATTATTAGTCAGGTAATATTTTATTGCATTTCATTAAAAGTAAATGTATAAATTGTACTAGGCACAGGGAGCAGAGACAGTGACTGGCCGAGTGAGTTGTTTCTTTCTTTTTTTGTTTGTTTGTTTGCTTGTTTATGTATTTTCAAATCTTGTTTGCATGATTCTTGAGTATGTTTTGAATTGGCCATCAGGCCTGCAATAAACTTAAACTTGAAACTTGAACTTTTATTTAAAAAAAACAAAAAAACCGCTGCGTTTTGCCAATTCGAAAACACCTGAATGAACGGATCTTTCTGAAATTTGGGCTTGAACGAGTGAAAAGGTGTAGGGAACCAAATAGGCTATTATAAGAGCATGCCGTTTTGCTCGACCTGAGGAATAATCCGCCATTTTATGCGCAAATTTTAACTCTTAGCTCGCGGAACGGTTAAGACGAAAGGACATGAATCTGTGCGTTCATTGAACAAAATTCTCGGCGCGCACTGACAAATTATTATTGTCTTTGCATTCTGCTCTGCTTTCTAAACTCCAGTTTTCATGCCACTAAACTATTCAATCCCCAGTTCATATGAATGGGTTTCATACCAATATAAAATAACTGAATTGTTCTTACAGTGTGTGTGGGTAATGTTCTTACTTGCTGGTAATGTTGTGTGAG
>OZ007577.1:30719518-30754518 GCA_963931925.1 Onchidella celtica
GAATGTGGGTTTTGAAACTGAGATTATTATTTCGACCTGGCCACATTTCTGATTACTTCGGTCAGTGAATTCCCACCCTGGGAGATTTTCAGCCGTTGAAATCAATGCATTATTTTTTTAAAATATATTTATTTATTTATTTATCTGTTTATTTACTTTTTATTTATTTGTTCATTCATTTATCTATTTGGAGTTATCTTATTATCATTTTATTTATTTTTAAAAAAATTTAATTTATGTCGGGCGTTACCAGAAGAGTTAAAAATTTGGTGTATCAAAGCACTGGAATGCACTTAGTTTCTGGTTGGTCTGACTTCATTTTCTGGAGAGAAAAAAAAATGGATATCTTTTAGTGTGTAGAAGAGGTATAATACTTGTACACTTTGATATCCCCCACAACTCTTTTTCCCACACACACCTACGCCTCCATACGGTCTAGTTTCTCCTGTTCGCCCACTGCTCTGTTGTAGGCATAATAAATTATGCAATACAGGTCAGTTCACCGAGAAGGGTTTTTGACACAGTTTTAAGTGTCCACAGTTTTCATTTCACACGGACGTCTCTCAGCTAAGGTGCTCTCAGATAAGGTGCTCTCCTCCCCCACTCTACCCCCACCCCCCAAATCACCAATCACCCCCACCCCACCCATCCCACCCCCACACTTTATTCTAGGTTGCGAGTTACCTATCTATCTATCTATCTATCTATCTATCTATCTATCTATCTATCTATCTATCTATCTATCTGCGAGAGAGGGAGGCACAGAGATAGAGAGACAGAGGGGGGGGGGATAGATAGCTAGAAAGACAGGCAGAAAGACAGAGAGGGAGAGACAGAGAGACATACAGACACATACACACGTGGATTTGCTGGATCATAATTTGTCATGCACAAGAATAGTTTTTTCTTCATCGCTACCCACTCACCCGCCGCCCCCCCCCCCTCCCCAAAGCTGTTAGTGAGAAAGAATCTCTGACTCTGTAGTGTAGTAGGGCACACACATATTATACACAGACTTATCACTAGCAGTGTGATTGTGAGGGTTTCCCACGGTGAAGAGTTGAAGGTCAGTCAATAGTACAGCCAGCACTGGACCCAATGGTTCTCAAGTGTACATTACGAATATTGTCACAGCCTGATTCTCATAATTCGTTTATTTGTTGTTGTTTTTTTTGTTGCCATTGTGATCAAATTCCTAGGCAGACACTCTCTCTCTCTCTCTCTCTCTCTCTCTCTCTCTCTCTCTCTTCTCTCTGTCTCTCTCATACACACACACATTTTTCTCTCTCTCTCTCTTTCTCTCTGTGTCTCTCTCATACACACACACATTTTCTCTCTCTCTTAACTCTCTCTCTCACACACACACACATACACACACATTTTCTCTCTCTCTTCTCTCTCTCTCTCTCCTCCGCCCCCTCTCTCTCTCTCTCTGTTTCTCTTTCTCTCTCAGAGACAGTTGATCTTAACCTCTGCAGATACGGCACAGTAAGATAGCAGCAACTGAGTTACTCGCCACATGATAATGAATAAAAACCAACCACCTTATGAGATTCGCAAAATGTAAGATTTTCATTGGCAGTCAGTATCACAGTGAAGTAAAGCCTAAGCTCAGACAAATGCATTTTCATGAAATTAGAAGCAAATAAATATCCATGAACATTCATGTTAGAGAATACTTCATGACCTTAGTTCTTCTTGGTTCCAACTCCACTTTTTGCCCAACTGAGAAATCCCACGTTAGGCGTTGGCGGCTTTAGTGCATTGTATTACGATAAGGAATTAGAATAAATCGGAGCCGGAAAAACAGCTTGATAAGTGCCAAACGCATTTTAAACAAGCATCAAAGTGTGCATTGGTTATACTTCTTCTACATCATAAAAGAAATCCGGTTTATCAGAAAAGGGAGATAGATCTAGAACAAACAAGAACTAAGGTCACGATTTAAAAAGCACTTTAGGGGACCAGCTTGACATGTTACTTAATTATGAGGATTTGAATATATATAGAATTTTTTTTCAGGTTCAAAGTACACTAATTGGTATTGCTGATATTGTGACAGTAGTTTGGAATCTTTCCTAGACGCTAGAGCATTGTTATTGACAGGATCAGCAGTTAATTATGCCATGGTGTTTATATATTTATATCAAAAGCCAGCCTCTGCAAAAACAAAAACAAAAAAACCCCCATTAATATCAACAAAACTTATCGATAAAAAGAAACATCTGGAATTATTTGTCAAAACAGGCGAGAGACAAACCGAAGATCAGATAGCATTTCAAACGTGTTTATTGTTTGTTTGTTTGTTGTTGTTTTTTTCTTTGTTTGTTTTGTCTGTTGCTTTCAAATTATGTGTTTTCAGAATACCAAATTCATGGTTATGTCAGAGAGTATAAAAATATATAGAGGGAGGTTTCACTATTGGTCGATTTGCTCTGCGAGACACGGAAGGCTCTGCGAAGCCACTGTTAGCATGGAGCGGGAAATTGGTCGCTGAGGTACACAATATCCGTTTATGCATTTCCACGGGGAAAAGCTTACAAACGGTTGTAAATAGTTTCAATCAGCCCAAAAAACTATGAACAAACCACAGTAAACAGATATGCACACTATCTGTGGTGAAGGTCTCCTTCAATTCTTCAATTTCTTGTTTACCGCAGCGACCCAGTTTCGCGATTGGGCGGAAGTGAGCCCTCTCTATACATCAGCTATACTCTTTGGTTATGTTTTGTTTGTTAGGTCAAAATACATGATTGATTTTTTTCCTTTTTCTTTTTCGAAACAACTCGAAAGAAAATAAATGAATTGAATATCAAGGTAGGGAACTAATAAATTAACCAGACTGGAAACACGAGCTTCGGGCTGTGTCGTTTTTTACAGAATTTCCCGAGCGGCGGCCGTATAACCAACATGGCCGCCGCTCGGGAAATTCCGATTCTAGTTCTATCTGCAGTAGAAATTTCTTTTTATTTGTCAAGATTGGTTATACATTAATTTCCTGGTGCGGAACCAAACTTCCGCGTTCAATATGCGCGTCAAAATGGTGTCATTCAAAATTGTAGCTATGCTGAAGCGTCGGTCGTTACCGTAAACCTAATGTGTCGGATGGTTCATGACCTTTTGCTGTTTTGTGACGTCACACAATGGGATCATCCAGTCTGGGTATTTTATTAGTCTGTGGTGTCCTCTGATTTAATGAAACCCCTTAGTCTAGACGCACACCAGCTAGTGTTGATCGGCCGCATTAGTTGGATGATGTCGTCATGACACTGGAGTTTCAATAAAACCAAAGATACTAGAATTGACAAGATGAGTCAGCTATTGCTTTTAGCGTGCACAGATTTCACACAGCCACCTCGCGGCAAACGCGCAGGAGTCATGAAAAGTGCCGTATTTTACAAAGCCAAATAGGGAAAATATTGAATTTTATTCACTGTTCAGCTATCGCTATAGGCCTGGATTGGTGTCACTTATTGTGGAATTATAACCCCAGTCGTTGTCGGGAAATTCTGGCTCTTTTTTTTTTCTTTTCAGTGGCAGTAGCACTGTCACAATTTTGCATCGTAAATTTACCATAATATCAAGCATTGTTTTCATACTATGCGCCATGGGCCCCGCCCTCGATCAGTGCGGCAAATTGTGTGCACGGTTTTTTTAGTGGTGCGAAGACAGCCAGTGTCTCATCTTATCGTTTTTAGTATCTTGGATAAAACCTCGCTCATCAGTGGACTAGTTGGATTTCTCTGAAACTGTGAGACGCCATTACGTCAAAGTGTACATTTTTTTTTTGTAATACCTCTTCTACATACTAACAGATCTCCATGTTTTTAGAACTTGGAGCTACGACAAACAAGAAATGAGGTCGCATGATGTCATCATCCAGAATTGGCTAGTGAGCGCCTGGCTTTAAAGTTACGACCTCCTCCCTCGGCCTTCTTCTGCCCCTCCCTCACCTCCTGCGATTTCCCGAACACAATGACTAATGTCCGTAAGGAAAGCCTAGGGACGTCATGATTTTCCAGCGGGTAAGTCATCTATTAACTATAACAGTAGGCGCGAGGCCTCAGAAATGAGCTGTATGAGCACCGCGCTTGGTCTGGCGTCATCCCAGAGGTACCAAGTGACTGATTAAAAGACCAGTTGTAACCGTATTAATAATAAATGGGTTGACTTTAGTAAATACTTTAACCAGTGGGAACGCAAAAAAATTGAAAAAATGTTTTTCATAAACGGTACGTTATTTTTACGTATATATAGAGATAGAAAGCAGAGTAACTAAAGCAGTAATGCTTTTTTCTGTACTTGGAGTACCTATTAATCCGTCCGCCTGAAGTCCTATCTGCCGTAAATAACTAACATTGCTAAGAGATGTCCTAGCCAGAACCACTAAGTCAATCCGACGTCGACTTCCGTAGGATTGGTAGGATCATCGTAGGCACGGCTTCCCTACATCAAATCGACGTCAGTGCGATGTTGTTCCTATGTGCAAACTTGACGTCAGTCCTATGCATCGGATTTCCGTCGGGCTACTGGCTGGGATACGCATCATAATAATGGTATTCTTTTCTTGATGCAATCGTGATAAGAAGATACATCGACGAGAATGGTGATGATGACGACAAAGAAGACCATTTTTCAAGTTCATTTTAACAGTTTCACGGGCAAATATATTCGTACTGCGCCTGGGCTGTGCGCCTGTTTTCTGATGCACCCCACGTTTTTTTTCACAATTAAGTCAAAAATGACCACACCGTGTCTCCATACTTACACAGTTCGCAGACAATCTCGTGCTCTTCTTCCTCTTTGTAAGAGATCAAAGGCAGGCTTTTTTTTTTTTTAATTAAAAGATAATAATGATAATAAATATTGCAACCGTCAAAGACGATAAGACTTGAAGTATCCCCGAAATTAAACCGAATTAAATATGAACGAAATTCGATACATTAGACCAAAACAAACAGATAAAAAGAGGCGGATACATTCCCAGCCGTCCATTCATGGCATTGTATGGTACTTACACTCGGAAAGAGTTCCCACACTAACGAACAGAAATGCTTACGTAACGGTTTCCTGTGTATTCAAGGTAAATTGACGGGCCCAAGGTGCACAACTCCAGATAACGAGATAATCGAGGAAATCACACCAGGGGTTACGTCCCGTTACAACATCAATTGAACCGCTGGCTGTCGTTTAATGACAAGCTGGTCTAAAGCCGGCGAGATGACCGGTAATTTAATTTGGTAGACCGGTGTGGTGGGGGCACGTTGACCTGTAATTTAGTCTACCGATTATTGCTTGATTTGAGGTCTTTATTTTAGGAGGTTCGCTGCCCTTGGCATTTACACCTCACTTTACTTGTTTTATTATTTCATGTTCTGGCGGGGGGGGGGGGGGGGAGGGGGGGAGATGATATGGATAAATTTTAATCTATTAATTTCAATTTTGCCCGGGGAGCGGCCTTTCGGCCTGCTCTTTACGATTTCCAACTGCCAAGGTATCTGCAACGTGCACACGGGCCCTCCGAATTTTTTCGTCCTTATCCGAGAAGACTAGGTACTCGATCCTACCCCCCCAATAGGACCAGGGACTTGAAAATATGAGAAAAATCCAATTTCCAAGAACTACTCGATCCTACCCCCCAATAGGACCAGGGACTTGAAAATATGAGAAAAATCCACTTTCCAACATGCCTGCACTGTCCGGGTTTAGAACCCGGGACCCTTGGCATGAGAGGCGAGCACCTGGCCTCTAGACCACCTTGTCCCTCTACCGATTATTGCAGCTGTCTCTGTCCTTTTTAAAGCCGGCTTTGTAAAAGTTACCGTCAGTCTCATGGACTAACGAAGACCCACTGTATTGCTAAACAAATGTTTTAATGTTCTCATAAAACAACACTGAAAACTAGACATTTGGCCAATAGGAATATCAAATCTTGAAGATCATCTCTCGCTTCTGTAAATCAAGAGTGGCATTAGATTTGTCTGTTAAACATATTCGATTTAGGTACACGCATTATTGGGACAGATAAAGCAAATAACTGTTGTCAACAAAATAACTGATGACAGTAATATGATAATTGTGTACATCTTATTAAAGGTCATAGTATGTTTGCAGTAAACACGAATAAAAGACTTCTAGTATGGATTAGGAAAAAAAATGGGAAGTAAATAAGTAAATGGGTAAATAAATTTCAAAAATAAAACAAGTCGAGAAGTGAATAAATAAATAAATAAATAAATAGATAAATTGATAAATAAATATCTTTTAAGGTTAGATTTAGATGTAGGATCAGGTAGCACAAAAAAAAGAAATTAAAAAAAAATAACAAAGCTTAAAATTCTCAAAATGTCCCTGGAGACCTTAGGTGAAAACTGTTGTTTTTTTTCAAGGTCCCCGTCGATAGATGTGGGATGACCCAGAAAAAAAACCCACTGTTAACAATGAAGCAAATCAAAACACTGGAGCTAGGATAGAAATGGATTTTTAAGTTGTTTTAATTTCTATTTTTTTTATATATAGAAGTGAATCAACTGTTACGGATTGATCCATTTAAAAAAGTACTGCTTTGCTTAGCCTGCAGACTAAACAATATCCACATAGCCGGGAACCAAAAAAAAAAACAACAACAAAAAATATGCAATATCATATAATTACTAATGGTAACACTCACATATCAATAGATACTTATATATTAATTACTAGTTATCTTTAATGTTATATATTAGTTATAAATTATCTTCAATGTTATATATTAATTACAAATTATCTTTGATATTACTGTTTTAATCTATTTTAATTACATTATGTTGTCAGGTCAAAGCAAGGTGTTTACTTTTGAATTATTTACTTAATAAATACACAGCATTTTCACCTGCATTTGGTTGGTACTTCATAATTTCAGTTTGAATATTCATTTTTCAACTAATTTTCAGTTCTAATGAAAGAGCACAGTAATATCATTATTTCCACAAACATTCATAAGATTACCATAATTAAAAATAACCAACAGTAAAATAAGAAAGACATCCCTCACTTGCAATTAACTGATGTTTAAACAACAACAACAACAAAACAAAAAAAACAATCAAGAAATAATACACATATCTAGCTTATGAAATAATAATAATTTTTAGACTACAGAAAGATTTCCCGCACTTGCAGTTATCAGATTTGCGACTATCTGGACAACGATGCGTCACCCCAAGATCAAAGATGGGAACGGCTGAAGTCGAATCGCCCTCCCACACTACTTGTAGGTCACATAGGGAGACCAATTATTATCAGGCACTCTGTCCATGGCGTGGGATGGTCGGGATTTTTTTCTCGAGGGGGGGGGGGGGGGAAGAGAGGAGACTGATAACGATTCTACTTCTATTCTAAGGTAGTTTGCACATTCTGTTTGAAATAACCTGTTACATGAAAACAGTCCCATGGATTAAGAAGAACTAGGAGCCATCGGTTTTTACCCTCCTCCCACCCCCCACCCCCCCCCCCAACCTCCCACGTCACTCCGTGTGCTTTTTTCATACGCTTGGCCTCACTCCCCTCTTCCTCCTGGTACGAGCCTACTGCCATTACAATCGTGAACGTGGCTGATCAAGTCCTGATGTTTGAATATTTCAAGCGACATTGTAAATGGACCATCGGTCTGTTTTATAAGATACCTAGCGTACATTCGATCTTTATTTGCCACCCAACAACTTAATTTGCTGACAAAAAAATAAATGAATAAATAAATAAATAAGACTTTAATTCATTACCATTTTACTGTTTGTTGAATTTTTTTGTTTTGTTTTGTTTTGTTCTGGGGCATCAACGGGTTAGTTTACTTTTTTTTTGCTCCGATAATTGTCTCGCTAACGCGGCAGTCGTATGTATATAACGTGAAAATAGGGCAGTTATCGTCTTTCGAGAGTCAAGCTTCAAGATAAAGGAGAAAACGATAACAAAATGACATTGGGTCAAAACTGAGTTCTTGCCGTAAGTGGCATCTTAAACCATTTCTAAACATTGTCTCAAAAGCATTTAATGATTTACGCATCCAAAGTATTTTTGAAAGTATTTTCTGATCCCTATCGAGTTACATTTTTGCACTATCGACTGTTATGATATTTTTTTTGTTTACATTTGCTTCGGTGGGTGTACAAGTTGAAGCTGCAAGAGAGTTTGATTAACTTTGTTCGGACATTTTGAAACTATCACTGTTTCAACTGCCAATTGCGAAAGAAGTTTCTCAAAACTTAAATGAATCAAAACGTATCAGAATCTACAAGGAACCAAGAAAGAGTGAGTAACCTAACAATACTGCCAATTGAGAGAGATTTCAATGTAGATTTCAATAAGTTAAAACCAGGCGTTTTTAAATCTATTTGAGTATCCTGGGATTAAAGGTATTTTATTTTAATTACATTTTTCTTAAAATAGAGTACATGTGCTTGGGGGAAAAGGGGGGGGGGGGAGGATCAATACTTTACTGGTGAAAGGGACGCAGGAAGTGAAAACAGTCCACAGTTCAGAGGGCGCAATATCTGCCTTTCCCCGGGCGCTGGCAACCCACGCTACTCCACTGTACATGAGGGAGAACGCTTCAAGCGCAAGAAAGTTAGCGCCTTCAGACAAGCGCATTTGCTACCGAGGATGTATATAGATGAAGCCCGGAAAAGCAAGCGTTCACCAGTCATAACATCCTCTCTAGTTTTAAGATGGAAGTCTAGTTTTTTCTATTTTTTAAGAAAAAAAAATATAAATAATATACCTTTCTCTAAAAAAAGCACACACAACAATATGGCAAATACCCTACCTACGATACTATCTGATAGCTTTCATGCTCAGGAACGCATTGAATCGTCAGTTGCCTTTTTGATATTGCGCCCTCTGAACTGTGGACTGTTTTCACTTCCTGCGTCCCTTTCACCAGTAAAGTATTGATCCTCCCCCCCCCCCCTTTTCCCCCAAGCACATGTACTCTATTTTAAGAAAAATGTAATTAAAATAAAATACCTTTAATCCCAGGATACTCAAATAGATTTAAAAACGCCTGGTTTTAACTTATTGATTGATTGATTAACTGTTTGATTGATTAATTGATTGGTTAATTCATGTAAATTGCAAACAGATAGAGAAGGAGAAAATGAGAGAAACTGAAAAAAACCTTGATTAAGTGTGAGCGTGCCTTTTAATGATGTAGAAATATAATATCTGGAATTTCATACAAAGATTGTATAAGAGATAAATGTTTGCATAGAATTAACATAATTAATATGGTGACACTCCATATTGATGGCAATAAAACTAGAATGTACATGTGATAACTCCCAATAACGATTTCAGTACATCTGGACTCTTGACATAATTATGATAACAGTCAATAACGATTTCACTAAAACTTGACTTTGTGTGCGAGAGCAGTGATTTTAAGAAAACTGGGATCTACATGTGATAACACTCAATAACGATTTCACTAACACTGCGTTTCAAAACACTCAATATTGATTTCAGTAAAACTAGACTGTACATGTGGCAACTGTCGATAACGATTTCACTAAAACTAGAATCTACATTTGAAAACAATCAATAATGATTTCATTAAACTAGACTCTACAAGTGATAGCAGTTGATAACGACTTTACTAAAACTAGAATCTAGTTTTCATAACAATCAATAATGATTTCATTAAAATTAGGCTCTACAAGTGATAACAGTCGATAACGACTTTACTAAAACTAGAATCTACTTTTGATAACAATCAATAATGATTTCATTAAACTAGACTCTACAAGTGATAACAGTCGATAACGACTTTACTAAAACTAGAATCTACTTTTGATAACAATCAATAATGATTTCATTAAAATTAGGCTCTACATGTGATAACAGCCGATAACGATTTCACGAAAACCTGACTTCAAAATGAGAACAGTCAATAATGATTTGGATCTACTTGTCCTAACATTCCACACTGATTAGTGTAAGACTGGGACCTGTCATTATGAAGTAAAACAATATTGACTTCAATAAAAATAGAATCTCTAACAATGAAATACTGATATCCATGAAACTAACACTTACATAATATATCTATTATCGCCCATCTGATCATATTTTTACCTAGTCTAAAACTGCTTCTTCGTGTGTACGGAAAGTCAAGCAGTTAAAAAGAAAGATCGGTGTTTCCATTTGTACGGAAATGGTGTCTCTGCACACATGAAACCATTCTTTCTATTTCACTACTTAAGGCTTTCACGTTTCCCTTGCCGTCCGTTTCCGAACACATGGAAACACAGTTTTAGCCGGATTGGGTCATATGAAGCAATATTTTTAACTCATTTAGGTATTTCATTCATGAAAAACATTCTTTAACACGAGTGGTAGCATTAAGCTGTGTTTTCATGTATACAGAAACGGGAACGGAAACAGCAAAAAGCCTTTCAGATAGTGAAAGAGAATCTCGTAGATATAGAAATACACTTTTTTTTTTTTTTACTACGGGTAGGATTTTTCACTTGCCCGTTGTCGTTTCCGTTTGCGTTCACATGAAAACACAGCTTTAGTAGCATTATGGTACTAGTCCTACTAAATTAAGGACTACTATTAGTAGTTTTATAACTATTGCTATCGTTACTATCCTCTTTATTATTATAATTCCGATAATGTGAAAGGTAAGGGTTAGTAAAATTAATAACATAAAAAATAATAATAATAGTATTAATAATATAATATTAACAGCAGCAGCAGGAGCAGCAACAACAATAACAAAAACAGTAATAATCATATTAATAGCATTCATGATGATAATAATAGCAATGTAATAATACAACACATATAGAGAGTCTCAATTTTCATTATGCAAATAAAATTATTGTATGGTGATAATATTCTCGTCCATTATTATTCTTATTACTCTCATTAATTGTGTTATTATTATGATATAATCATTACAACTGTTGGTATTATTTTTATTGTAATGATAATAACATCAAATATTGACATTACTATCATCCTTTCCAATCATTAATCTTTTGGATGCTTCCCCATTTCCAGCTTGCCTCTCCAGTTTCAAACACTTATTCTCATCGCTGTTATCATCACCAATATGAACATCATCATCTTCGGGGGATATTTTATCCACCTGTCTTTTATTTTTCTTCTTTCTCTTCAAGTTTCTCCTTATGTGCGCCAGAATGTCCGTGACCTCTTCCAGCGGGGTCAGGAAAACAACCGCCACTGACGTCACAAAACACCAGATGTGGAGCGTCATTAACCACCCTTGTAACTGTGATGACGTCATAGTGTGGAAGCTGGCCATACATCCGGGTATGATGAAGACGAAGGCGACTACCATGATGAAAGAACCTACATACGTTGTGCGCTTAGCAGTCCTGAAATGCATTTTCGGTATAGACAATTGTCAGGGGTGGATATAAACCATCTTTGACGGTCAGTGGTTTTTAAAACGGCATGGTGTCGCGACCTAAGTTCTAGTTTGTTCCATCTCCATTTTCTGAAAATCTGGAGATCTTTTAGTATGTAGAAGAGGTATAACAAACGCACATTTTGACACTTGTTTAAAATGCGTTGTGGCACTTATCAAGCTGTTTCACAGCTCTGGTTATTTCTAACTCTTTATCATTAATACTAAGACCGCAGACGTTTAACGTCGAATGTCTCCGTTTGGCCAAAAGTGGAGTTAGAACAAACAAGAACTAAGATCGTGATGCGTCAGAAAAGTAAATGTTAGTGGGTGAAAGAAGTGAAGCTGTAGCAACAATTTCGTTATTATGTACATTGGCAAGCCTATTGTACCCGGTATTTGGTTTCAGGAATTCTGGTAGACAGTCAGTTCAGATGGTTGGATCCGCCGCTGATAGTGATTGGACAAAGTTAGTCCTGCTTTGCAGTAGAGGCCACCCATTATATAAAGTATGAATGCTCTATTTTGGCGAGATTTACCCCTCCTCCTCCGCCCCCTCTCCCCCATCTTGTACGCTTTTCGTACACTTGGCTTGACACCCCTGGAATGACACTTATCCATAATGAAATTAAGAGTGAGAGACCACTTTCATGACAAAACCTAAAAATCGGCCAAATGTCGCATACAACAATTATGGCAAATACCCCTGGAAATGTTGCTATCTTACCTATAATGTTTGTCTAGTTCCTTGTACGTAGGTCTTCTCCCGTGAGCCATTGTCAGACCATCGTCTTTGATAGTTTCTACCCAAGGATGCAAAGGGTTGTCAATATCACGTAATTTTTGCCATTCATTGTCAGCGTCACTGGCGCTCTTGATGTCGTTTGTTGCCAGGGAGACGACGATAGTGACGAACAGAGAGATAAAGAGGCAAGAACCGGAACCCGCCAGGACAGCGTAGCCGTCAGCCGTGTTGGCCAAAAAGTTGCTCAAACCACCAGGGAGAAAAGAAGCGCGGGTAAAACTGGCAGCCAGTCCAGCCGCTAGACCCACGAAACTGCCTGCGGAATTGAGTAGTAAGGATTGGTTAGGGTTAAGAAAACTGATATGCAGGGAGAAATGCAAAAGCTGAATTTTTCCTCTTTTGGCTACACTGCTGCTTTGTCAAAATGTAAAAAAAAAAGTGGGAAGAGAATTTGTAATTATTATTTCAGTGAGAAACAAAGCCAAATTTTAGTTCAAAATGTTGTTTTTAAAAGTTTGTTGAAATCTTTTTTAAATAATAAAATAATAATACCAACAACAACAGAAACAATAATAACAATGATATTAATATTAATAATAATAATAGCGATCGCGTCTTATTACCCTCTACATTCAAATGATTTTATGAGATATCAAACATTCAACAGGACTAAATTTTCAGCTTATAGTGGAAATACCAACAGTGAATATCTGAAGCTTTCGAGAAAGAATCATTCAAATTGTTATTGTGGGCCTAAGTATTGTAATAAATCTACCCAAATAAAGGAGCACTGGGACACGGTGGTCTAGAGGCAAGATGCTCGCCTCTCATGCCGGAGATACCGGAGATACCGGGTTCAAATCTCGGCCGGTGCAGGCATGTTGGAATTTTGGGATTTTTCTCTGATTTTCCTGTCCCTGATCCTAGTCTTCTCGGATAAGGATGAAAAATTCGCAGGGCTCGTGTGCACGTTACGCACGTTAAAGATAGCTTGGCAGTTGGAAATCGAGAAAAGCAGGCCGAACAGGCCGTTGCCCGGGCAAAATTAAATAAAATTTATTCCTACCACACCCCCCCCCCCCAACCTCTCACAAAACAAAAATACGCGGCGACCGGCACTGCACTGTGATGTCGGCGCGCCGTGTCTGCTCCAATTGTAACTGGGCTGCAATGACACTAAGACAAATTTCCCAAAATGGGATTTAAAGAAGTGTACAAAATACAAAATCATACTGTAACTAGATTTTTGTCTGCATCACTTGAATTCCTACCAATTATTTTAGTAACAAGCGTCAAGAAAAATTAATGTATAACTTATAATTTATTTTTTTTTACCGTCACGCTCTGATTAGTAAATCTCGTCGTCAATGAAATACTTGACTAACTGAGTTAATTTGACGGTGCGCACGCCGCAGATGCAGCGTATAAAATGCCAAGAGCTACGCTTCGCTAAAAAAAAAAAAAAAATTCTTTTCAGATCTGGAACTACAGAGGTCAAGTTGGATTTTAATGTCTATTTTCCGTGAAAGGGGCAATTTAGACTCGATCAAAAGAGGAAGCACGCTGCTTCTCATCACCGGCGCTGCACTTCAGCGGCGACATGTCTGCTCCTGTTGTAACAGGGCTGCAATGACACTGAGACAAATTTCCCAAATGGATTTGAAGAAGTATATAGAATCCAAAAATACAACAAAAAACTATAGCATTTTCATAACATAAATCGGGTAGATTTTTTGAAATGCATGTATAACGAGTACTAGGACTTCGATTGAAACTTTGAACATGACAGAACAGCCCTATCTTCAAGCAAAATCGCGCTCGAATTGCGCGGTTCTATGATAACTCTTATAAATAACATTATAATTAATGACTGAGTGAGTGGGCTTGGTGGCCAACTTGAGAGGGTTTTTGCTTCTTCTGTAGTTATCACCAGTGCAGATCTACTATGAAACTAATTAAGCTTACACTTCAGGACCCTTAATCCCGGGGGGAGGGGGGGGGGACTTGTTTTTAATGAATGAATTTTGGATGTTGCTCTATTGTTGCTGGTTATGAAGGGGCCTCATAAAACCGTCCAAGGTTCCGGGTCCCAAAAATGTAGGTCCGCCACTGCTGATGACGTGTACTATTATTGTTATTATTATTTGAAGTTTTAGGGTTAAGGTTAGGGTTTGCGTAAGTATCAGAGTTAGTTATCTGTTCAATAACAACCCAGAAGTGTAAATGTTAATGGTCGCGGTCATCCTAACACAAAAACCTCAAACTTGATCATAACAGCTGCTTTTTTTCTTACACCAGCAACATTACCTACAGTGACGTTTTCTGAAACTGGCCATAAGTTGTGTACATAAACCCCATTGCGAGTATTTTGTGTACATGGTCTGAGGTTGAGTTTGAACCCGGGTCTGAGTTTTCCCGTGCATGGGCGCGATAACGGCCATTTTGCACCGTTCACGGTCTTTTGGCGCACTTTGTTTATTTGGGATACTCAGACCTTCATCAATCTCATTTTCACTGAAAGGCTTAAATAGTTCTGTATAGATTTCAGTACACTGTTAAAATGGTACATGGTCCTAATGCTTTATCGTTATTATGTCTACTTAGCTAGCTACCTGCAATGAGACCTTGTTTGGTGGCCTTGACCCACACAATTGAAGTGACCACACCAGGAAAAGACTGCACGATGATCATGGCTCCATTCATAAAGGTCCAGTTCAAGTTGATGCCCGAATGTAGCACAAGGAGTCCTGGAAATGGGGAAAAAACATAGGGAAAACGATAAGGTCAAAAAATGAAAAGAGAATGAACTTCCCACATCTTATAGATGTTACACACATTAGCATTGTGATTTCTAATGCAGGGGTATGTTGGTATTTTGTATGTTTGTATTTTGTATCCTTCATTAATTCCATTTTGGGAAATTTGCCTTAGGGTGATAATAGCCCCGTTACAACTGGAGCAGATTGTCGTCGCCACAGTGCAGCGCAGGTCGGCAGGGTTGTTTTGTTTTTTTCTGTGAGGGGGGGGGGATGAGGGGGGAGGGATGGTAGGGATACATTTTTTAAAATTTTGCCTGGGCAGCGGCCTGTTCGGCCTGCTCTTCTCGATTTCCAACTGCCAAGGTATCTTTAACGTGCGCAACGTGCACACGGGCCCTTCGAGTTTTCCATCCTGTCGTATTCGGGCTAGACATACGAGTTACTGCCAATAATGGTCTAAGGAACATAGTCGATGGTTCCTTGATGCTTGATGTAAATTGTCTTTCTCTCCCCTTCACCATTCATTGTTTGCGCATGCTTGGCGGAGGAATAATAAATAGTGCCGCTCACGCTGGTTCTCAAACGTACATGCTGTGTCTGTTCCACTGTCCCAATTCTCCCTGTCACGCCTTTACCACTCGAGTCGCCCATCAAAATATGGTGTCAGAATCTTCATGAACTTCAGGGGAATGCAGGGTAACCGACAGTTGCTGCACAACGAACTTTTCTGAGCTAAGTTTCTTGATTGAAAACTGCTACCTCGTGTCACCATGTTCAAACCGCCGCAGCCATTTGCATTTCAAGATCCGTCTGCATGGCCTGCTTGGGTGGAAAGATTCAATCGCTTCAGGCTTGCATCGAAGTTGAGCAAAGAAGATGGCGAAATTCAGGTCAGTAGCTTACTGTACTCAATGGGAGCTGACGCTGATAAGATTTTTGCACAGTTTGAAATGAGTGATGCCGACAAGAAAGACTATGAAAAGGTCAAGAAAAAGTTCGATGAACATTTCATTCCGCAGAGAAACGTGATTCACATTAGAGCAACTTTCCACAGTAGGAACCAGAAAGAAGGAGAAACAGTTGAACAGTACGTCAATGCTTTGTATGAATTAGCAGAGCATGCTGCTTTCACAGAAAAGAAGGACACTATTAGAGATAGACTGGTCCTCGGGCTCAGAGACAAAGAGATTTCTGAAAAGCTTCAGTTAGAGAGTGCGCTGACTTTGGAGACGGCAATCACCATGTCAAGGCAGCGTGAACAAGTGAAGAAAGAAATACAGGAACAAAGAGGTGCAACGTCAGTGGATGGAGTCCGCTTCCGACCCGGTAGTCGAGGAGGGAAGGGATCATCACACGAAGGTCAAGGTGCACACGCGCATACTCCAGAGAAGTTTGCGTGCAAGAAATGCGGAGCTACCCATGAAAAGAGGAAGTGTCCAGCATACCAGAAGAAATGCCACAAGTGCGGAAAGATGTCACATTTTGCAAAGATGTGCAAGTCGAAGACAAAGAAACAAGATGAAGTTACATCAGAGCCAGAGCCAGAAAGAGAGCTTGAAAGAGAGCCAACAAAAGAACCAGAGCCAGAAAATGAGCCTGAGAAAGAGCCTGAGCCTGAAACAGAGTATTTCATAAGGAAGCGTCGAGTCCAATGAACCACCATGGAGGGTGAATTTGAGTCTAGAAGGAACAAGTGTCAACTGGAAGATTGATACAGGGGCCGACGTCAACCTGATCAGCAAATCTACATGGGCAAAGCTAGGAAAGCCGAAGCTGCTTCCAACGAATCGTGTCAACCTGGTGAGTCCAGGGGGCAGAGTGAAAACTCTAGGTCACTTCACAACAAAGTTTGACAAGAAGATTGATGCTACAGTGTACGTCATTGATAACAACTCTGACAGTCTTCTTAGCCGCAGTACAGCGACAGCGCTGAACCTTGTACAGAGATTGAATTCAGTCACTTTCGCGTCAGTGAAGTGTGAGCCCGTGAGAATAAAGATCAAAGAAGGTACACAGCCGTACAGTATCACTACAGCAAGAAGGGTGCCAATCCCGCTGCAAGAAAAGGTGAAGAAAGAGTTAGGAAGAATGAAAGAAGAAGGAATAATCGAAGAAGTCACAGAGCCGACTGAGTGGGTGTCGCCCATGGTTCCAGTTCTGAAGCCTAACGGTGACGTCAGGATCTGCGTAGACCTGAAAAAGTTGAACCAAGCAGTTCAGAGAGAAAGATACGTCATACCTACAATCGACGATATCGTCCACAAGCTGAGAGGTTCCACTGTGTTCTCCAAGCTCGATGCTCAGTCAGGTTTCTGGCAACTTCCACTTCATGAGAGCACAGCCAAGCTCACTACCTTTCTTACCCCCTACGGAAGATATTTCATGAAACGCGTTCCGTTTGGAATCTCCTCTGCTCCAGAGATTTTTCAACGCGTTATGACGGAAATACTGCAGGACATTGATGGAGTCATATGCTACTTTGACGACATCGTTTGTCACTCCAGGACGCTGGAGGAGCATGACGTGCTACTTACCAAGGTCCACCAGAGGCTTGAGGAAGTAGGCCTACGACTGAACAAGAGCAAGTGTGAGTACAAGAAGAGGGAGATTACCTTTCTTGGCCACGTCATCAGTGAGCAGGGCGTTCATCCAGATCCGTCCAAGATTGATGCGATCAAGAGTCTGTCACAGCCAGAAGACGTCGCAGAACTCAGAAGATACTTGGGCATGGTCAACTATCTTGGAAGGTACTTACCACACCTGTCCTCAGTCCTGAAACCGCTGAACGCGCTATTTTCCAAGGATGCAGCATGGACATGGGGTCCAGAGCAGTCAGAGACCTTTTTGAAGGTGAAGGAGATGCTTACCACTGCGCCTACCTTAGCGTACTTCGGCCCAAAGAAGCCGACGACAGTCTCAGCCGATGCGTCGAGCTACGGTCTTGGAGGAGTTCTTTTCCAGGAGCATGAAGATGGATTGCGTGCAGTCGCATTCTGCTCGAGAACACTGACCAAAGCAGAGACACGCTGGGCACAGATCGAGAAAGAAATCCTTGCGTCAGTGTGGGCTTGCGAGAGATTCGAGAGATATTTGGTTGGGCTAGACAGCTTCACGCTTCAAACCGACCATAAGCCACTCATTCCGCTCATCAACACCAAAGACTTATCAGACACACCACTGAGATGCCAAAGGATGCTGATGAGACTGATGAGGTTCAAGCCACAAGCAGTGTACATCCAAGGGAAAGACATGGTGATAGCAGACACCCTGCCAAGAAGTTCTTTGAAGCCAGAGAAAGGAAAAACAGCACTACAAGATGACGTAGAAGTCTACGTGCATGAAGTTACAAGTGCATGGCCAGTTTCAGATGCCAAGCTGAACCAGATGCGTGGGGAGACCCAGAAAGACGTCAACCTCAAAACAGCGCTAGACTACACCATCAGGGGATGGCCAGTCTACAAAGAAGATGTCAAATTGGCAGCTCGAGGTCTGTTTGCAGTTCGTGGAGACCTCAGTACCCATGAAGGACTGTTGATCTATGGCGATCGCATCGTCGTACCAGTCTCCATGCGAGCAGAAGTGTTGGAACGTATCCATGATGGCCATATGGGAATCACCAAGTGCCGTGAACGAGCAAAAACATCAGTGTGGTGGCCACACATAAGCCAAGACATCAAGAACAGAGTCGCAGCTTGCAAGCATTGTCAAGAGAAGAAACCATCACAAGCGAGTGAGCCATTGCTTCCGTCGAAGATGCCAGAACGACCCTTTCAGAGGATCGCTGTCGACATTTGCGAGATCAAAGGCCAGAACTACCTCGACTCAGTCGATTACTACAGTCGCTACATAGACATAGCTCAACTCAGCAAGATGACCTCCATAGCAGTCATCAACAAGATGAAGATAATCTTCTCGCAACATGGAATTGCGGAGACAGTCGTTTCCGACAACGGAACACAGTTTTCTTCGGCAGAATTCAAGAGATTGCTCAAGAATGGAACTTTTGCCATGTCACCAGTTCACCTCATTATCCACAGTCAAACGGTGAGGCAGAACGTGCCGTGAAGACAGCAAAGGAGATCCTAAGACAAAAAGACTATCTCCTTGCTTTGCTGACTTACCGAGCTACTCCACTCCCTACCCTCGGAGTAAGCCCGGCAGAGCTAGCGTTCGGAAGGAGGCTACGCACAACCCTACCCGTCCTTCCCCAGTCCCTTGTCCCATGTAAAGTGGAACATGACAAAGTACGCCAGAGTGACGAAAAGTCAAAGCAGTCACAAAAGCAGTACTTTGACCAAAGAGCACGGAGCTTGCCAGAGCTTAAACCCGGTGACCTCGTCCTCATGAAGGAGGATGGAGAGAAAGACTGGAAGAAGCCAGGCGAAGTCCTTGAAAAGTGTGCTCCAAGATCCTACCTAGTTCAGACACCTGAGGGTAGGCTGAGGCGTAACCGCAAGCACATAAGGTTACGTACGTCGTCCGAGCAGATCACCGTAGACAACCCGAAGATGTCGATGCAAATCAACGGAGACAATCCGAAGATGTCGATGCAGATCAACGAAGACGACCCGAAGATGTCCGTACAACCTACAGGCAGTGAAACGTCGCAGCCGGTGCAACCGCTTCAGCAGCAGGGGCAGCCACCGCCAGAGCAGCCGCCGACGCAGTCGCCACAGCCATATGTAACCAGGTCTGGTCGCCAGGTCAACAAACCAGCCCGGTACCAGTAAAGTGACATACCATAATCATAAGTAACCAAGGATGGCTTGGTGAGTGACTTTTGATTTATTCAGTGACGCTATGCAGGAAGTCGCATCGTCGTTTCGAAGTGAAAACAGATACTGTGTGCTGAAGCATAAAAGTCAGAGGACGCTCTGCTGGACTAATTTAGTTTATTGGTGGTTCAAGTTGAAAAGAGTTATTTGTTGTGTCTTTATCCTAAAAGGGGAGATGTCGTATTCGGGCTAGACATACGAGTTACTGCCAATAATGGTCTAAGGAACATAGTCGATGGTTCCTTGATGCTTGATGTAAATTGTCTTTCTCTCCCCTTCACCATTCATTGTTTGCGCATGCTTGGCGGAGGAATAATAAATAGTGCCGCTCACGCTGGTTCTCAAACGTACATGCTGTGTCTGTTCCACTGTCCCAATTCTCCCTGTCACGCCTTTACCACTCGAGTCGCCCATCAAAATACATCCTTATCCGAGAAGACTCACGGTTTTTTCGTTCTCTCTCTCTGGGCTAGCTTTCAGCCCTCAGATGCCTATAGGGAAGATCAGGTCAAAGTGAAGTTAAAGATCTAACGGGAAAAGGCCCGTAATAAAAACGTGTACAAGGGATACTTAAAATATTCATCCAGGACACTACAATAATGGAACGACCCTCCATACAGACATTGAAACTTTGTGAACTAAAACATCAAATGACACTCTATGGTGCAATTTTTGTATCTGACCCAGTGGAACGATGGCCAGTGACACCCAAAGAATGACCCAGTTTTTGAGCTGAATTAACGAGTCCTGGTAGGTTCTGTAGCGTCCGTGGTGGGGACAGGTGTGGATGGGAAATGTCACTACGTCTCCCTGTTCTGGGTATTTCAATCTGTGGATTGGATAGAGAATAGATAGATAAATAGATAGATAGATAGATAGATGGATAGATAGATATAGATAGATAGATAGATAGATAGATAGATAGATAGATAGATAGATAGATAGATAGATAGATAGATAGATAGATAGATAGATAGATAGATAGATAGATAGATAGATAGATAGACGGACAGGCAGACAGATAAACAGACAGACAGAAAGACAGGTAGATGGATAGATAGATAGGTAGGCTGGCGGATTGATGTGAGAGAGAGAGAGAGAGAAATTAAAAGAGCAGGCATACAGAGGGAGAGAGAGAGAGAGAGAGAGAGAGAGAGAGAGAGAGAGAGAGAGAGAAATTCAAAGAGCAGACAGAGAGAGAGAAATTAAAAGAGCAGGCAGAGAGAGAGACAGAGAGAGAGAGAGACATTAAAAGAGCAGACAGAGAGAGAGAGAGAGAGAGAGGGAGGGAGAGGGAGAGAGATAGAATAAATATGTCTATAATTTACTATGTATCATGAATCAGTATGTACACTTAACCCTGCTAGGCGCAGTTCAAATAGAATAACTTTTCAACACCTGGTCCGTGAAATCGGCTTTGCAGAAATGTAATAATATATTAATTTGCTTGGGATTTTCACGTCTATGGAAGCTCCAACTACCAAATTTGTCAAGATTATCACTTGCAGCTGAAGAGCCCTGGCAGAGCAGGTTTTTTTTCCCCTCGCAATGGCGGTCACCTACTTGTGAATATCCTCCTTACAATCGTCGCAATCTGCAATCGAAGGGCAACAACACATGTCATGTTTCCCTTCTGGATGTATTTCCTTGGTTGACTCCCCTACCTCGAGCTTCCCACACAGGATGCAATGACCAGGCTTGAGATTCGCTCTGACAATAGCAAAATGACAGTTATCTTGAATGTCAAGACCAAAGGAGTTCCTTCGTAAGTATGGCGTGTTATGGTTGGTACGTATGACGCCCATGAATAGTGTGAACTGAGAGATGTCAGCTAAAAGACATTTGGCAAACTATTAAATTAATTAATTAATTAATTAATCTGTTCATATTTTGGTCTTTCTCCCAATCTAACCCTCACAATTTATTTATTTTTTCACTTATTTGGTTATTTAATATTTGTCTATTCATTTACTAATTAATTCTTTTATTTATTCATCCAAAAACTTCATTTTTAAATCAGTTTTTATTCAGTTATTCATTCTTTCATTCATTCAGCCAGTCATTCAGTCAGTCAGACAGCCAGTCACTCACTCACTCACTCACTCAGTCACACACTCAGCCAGTCAGTCAGTATGTCTGTCTGCCGGTCCGTCTGTCACTGGATCAGTCAGTCAGTCAGTCAATCAGTCAGTCAGTCAGTCAATCAGACAGGCAGTCAATCACTCAATCTCTCACTCACACATTCACTCACTTACTCACTCACTCACTCATTCAGTCAGTCAGTCAGTCAGTCAGTCAGTCAGTCAGTCTGTCTGGCTGTCTGTCTGTCTTTCTGTGGGTAAGTCAGACCGTCAGTCAAACAGTCAGACAGGCAGTCACTCACTCAGTCACTCACTCACTCTCTCTCTCTCTCACTCACACTCACTTACTCACTCACTTACTCAGACACTCACTCACTCACTCACTCACTCACTTATTCACTCACCCATCGACTCATTTCACCAGTTTGTTATTTATTTAGTTAGTTAGTCAATTAGCTAGTAAATGTGTTTGTTGGCTTATATAATTCAGTTATCTTGAACACTTCAGTTTCTCTTTCTGTCTTCCTCTCTTTTTCTCTTCCTCTCTCTCCCCTCTCTTTTTTTCTCCCACTCTCTCTCTCTCATTTTTATTCTCTCTCTCTTTTTCTCCCACCTTCTCTCTTTCCCTCCCTCTCTTCTTTTCTCTCCCCCTCTCGCTCTCTTTCTCTCCCTTTCTCTTCTTTTCTCTCTAGTTCTCTCTTTCTTTTTCTTCCTCTCTCTCTTTCTCTCCCACCCTCTCTCTCATTCTATCTGTCTCCGCCCTCAAGAAGAAAACAAGTATTTTGTCCAGCACAATTAGTTTATCACTATGACCTTTGACATTTGCATAAATTTCCCACCTACCTGTACGGTCGGATGTAACTCTGGTAGATATCGTACACAATGACGGAAGCCACGGCCATGACCTCCCCTGACCCCGTGGACATCATCAGCATAGTGAACATGATCAGTAATGCCACGCCTCCTTGTTTACCAAGCGCCAGATCAGTTATGAAAGGTGTGACCAAACCTGGACCAGACATACGCAGAGAAAAGTGACAGTCATTGCCGAATTTTTTCTACTGTATTCTTGATACGACTGAATTTGACAATAGACATTGTGTGGGCCTGTAATTCTTTGAGGATACGAACTTTACTTTGAGGATACGAATTTTAACATGTTTTTTGTTTTTTTTTTAAAATTACTTTATTACTATATTGCTGTCTGTATCCCGAATTTTACCTTGAACTTATAACTGTTTGTTACCATTTTGAATTGAACCAAATTGGAGTGATATTTATGGTAATTTACAAATATGAGTCGGCAGACAATGACTTCTGTAAATCTGGCATTAAACACATGAATTTGTTAAATTTCTGTGATATCGGGATACTTATTGTTGTTGCTGTCGTTGTTGTTCTATGATAGCAATAGTATGATGCTGTTTGGTTGTTGAAAGGAAGGTGCCGCTGTTGTCCTTGTTGTATAAATGGTGTATTTGATGGTGAAGACAGCAGTGATACTACTTTGTTTCTTTGTTGTTGTTGTGGTGGTGATGGTTGTTGATGATGATGGCGATGATGATGACGACAATGACGATGATAACGATATTGATGATGATGATGATAATGACGGGAGGTGATGAGGATGATGATGATGAAGGTGATGATGATGATAGTGGTTGTGGTGATGACCATAATGATGCTGAGTTTGGTCATGATGACGAAGGTAAACATGATACGAATTCCCCACCTGCATCCACATCAGCAGCCGACAAAGCCATAAGGCTACTGCTGATGTTGGTGGTAGCGTTGGTGATGCTGGCTATGCTAGCGTTACTGATGAGATTACTGCTGTAGGAGAGGTAGGCCAGCCCAGCTGAAGTGCCAATGGTAGAGGGAATAGCGAACCAAATGATGGAAGCGAAGAAGAAACCAAGAACTCCCTGAAAGAGAAAACACAGGCATGCTGGAGATGTCATTAAAATGAACTCCCTGAAAGAGAAAACACAGGCATGCTGGAGATGTCATTAAAATGAACTCCCTGAAAGGGAAAACACAGGCATGCTGGAGATGTCATTAAAATGAACTCCCTGAAAGAGAAAACACAGGCATGCTGGAGATGTCATTAAAATGAACTCCCTGAAAGAGAAAACACAGGCATGCTGGAGATGTCATTAAAATGAACTAACTTATAAGTTTAAGGAACCGTGGGAGACACTTCGCTACCTCAGTTCTTGTTTGTTCCAACTCAGCTGAGAAATTCACCATTAAACGTTTGGGGCTTTAGTAAGAATAAATCGGAACTGTGAAACAGCTTGATAACTGCCACAATGCATTTTAAACAAGTGTCAAAGTGTGCATTAGTTATACCGCTTCTACATATTGCAAAAGATCTTGTTTTTCAGAAAATGGAAATAGAACTAACATTCACTAAGGTCGTGAGCTTTTTTGGAAGATCCTTGTTTTTCCGAGGAACACTGCCCTAGTCATTTACACTTCGTTTTCTTTCTGTTGTTTTTTATTTTGTCTTCCGGTTTCTTGTCTTGTGTTATGTTGTATTGTCTTGTTAGTTTGCCACCCTTAGCCGTTGTCCTATTAGCGCCCCCCCCCCACCCCCCAAAATGGCTCTTTGTGCTCACAAAGGAACTATTATTGGGTTAGCGCCACACGGGACAGGATGAAATAAGAGGAAAGGACAACGATGGAAGACATCGTTTTCAATGGCTGGTGGAATATACTACTGTGCTCTGAAATACTACTATGAATGCAAACTTTACAGTGCAGAGGAAGGCAAGAAAAAAATCGGATTATTTTGATTCTTTTAATGCATGACAGATGGACAGACAGACAGACACACACACACACGCAAGCAGACAGACAGACAAACAGATGGCCAGGTGGACAGACAGACAGACAGACAGACAGAATAGATAGATAGATAGATAGATAGATAGATAGATAGATAGATAGATAGATAGATAGATAGATAGATAGATAGATAGATAGATAGATAGATAGATAGATAGATAGATAGATAGATAGATAGATAGATAGATAGATAGACAGATAGATAGATAGATAGATAGAAATCCAACCTGCATAGGTTTTGCCGCCACTTTACTCTGCCAACTGGCCTGATCACAGAACACAATAGCCAGACAGATAAAAGTGCCTTGACCCGCCCACACCATACTTCCGGTTGACCAGAAAGTTAGGTAACTCTGATCTTCATTATCTGAAGGACCTGGTAGGAAAACACAAACCGTTTCGGTGAAAGAGCCATGAATACACCACTCATGCCACTGGTAGCAGTAAAACTTAGAAAACTTGTTAGCTAATTCTGTCAACAAATTATTTCAGTTAAAGAAAACATTTATTTGTATTTGCACTTTGTATACTTCTTTAATCCCATTTTGGGAAATTTGCCTTAGTGTCATCGCAGTCCAGGTACAACTGGAGCCGGTATGTCGTCCTCGCAGTGAAGCGCCGATCGGCGTTTTTAGCGTAATGAAGGTCAGTAGAGACGGGTTTGAGTTTGAGTTTGGAGAAAGCCCCCCTCCCCCCCCCCCCTCTCCACGACGCGAATATAACAGAATAACAGGACGGGAGGAGACCACCCTACCACAAGCGACCATCAACCACACTCGCCCATAGCTAGCATGTTTTTTTTTCTTTTATGTTCATTTAAAAAAAAATAATTATCATACAGGAATAGAAATCTGCTCAACCTGATATCCAATCTTTCCGGTATAAGGTTCGTATTTAGTGTGGGATCTAAGACAGGTGTAAAATGTACCCAGGGTGAACTTGGCAAAATATTTTTTAAAAAGCACACAAAAAAAAAGAAAATCTATTACTATTAGGTTGCAGCAGGGCTGAGAATGACAAGTTAAGTGGCTATTTGTTTGTTTGTTTGTTTGGGGGCTTTTGGGAATTAAAAAAAATCGGTTTCAAAGGTTTAATTTTTTTGTTGTTCTTTTTTGCCTACGTCCTCATAATCGGGAAGACTTGTTTTTTTTTTTTTTTTAATTTATCTCTGATTCATTGCAACGTTTCTTTGTTGTTCCTTAGGCTGAGCTTTGTAACATAGAACCTTTACTCAAGAGAACAACTATACGATCTGCCTACCTATAAGTTTGGAGACTTTCTCATGCATCTCGCCCATATTACCAAAAGGTAATTCTCCATCGGGCATGTAGAAGATTTTCGCCACGAAGTAGGAGAGGATACACAGGGTCATGACTGCATTGAAGTAGGACACAAGTAGAGCCCAGGCCTCCAACAAATGAGTAACTTCCTGGAAATATTAGAGACTGTGTCAAGTTTACAATGAAAGGTTGACGAAATGAGAGCCAGTGTAGAGAACTGAATTGGAAATTGGCGCAACCTTAGTTCTTGCTTGTTCCAGTCCCACTTTTTGCACAACTGAGGAATTCGACATTAAACGTTGGCGGCTTTAGTATTACCAGAGAGTATGTATGTATAGAGAGGTTTCACTATTGGTCGATTTGCACCGAGACACGGGAGGCTCTGCCAAACCATTGTTAGCATGGAGCGGAAAGTAGGTCGCTGCGGTAAACAATACCCGTTTGAGCATTTCCAGGGGGTGTAAGAACTTACAAATTTATAGTTCTAAATAGTTTCAATCAGCCCAAAAATATGAACAAACCACAGTAAAAAGATGTGCACACTATCTTTGATGAAGACGATTTCTTTCAATTCTTGTTTACCGTAGCGACCTAGTTTCGCGATTTGGCGGAAGTGAGATCTCTCTATACATCTACACTCGCCGGTGTTACTAGAAGAAAATGCGTCCTTTTAACCGACTCAAAATGTCGGAACACTTTCTTTAGTTCAACTCAAAATCGACGGAAATATTAAAAATATAGTGAACTTCAAGACCATTTCAAATATGTCTTCGTATATCTTTACCCCCCTTCTGCACCTAATATGAAACTTTATAGAATTTGCTCTTCGGTTAAAAAGCCTTTCCTGATTACATTGAAAATCTTACTTCCTTCTTATATGATAAAAGGGAGTTAGAATAAATTGGAGACTGTGAAACAGCTCGTTACATAGTTGCACCCCTTCTCACAGAACGTGATGAAGTTCAGTTACTATGCGCGAACTTGAGCTGATCAAATATCTCAGAAGGAAGTAAGGTGGCTACTTAAAAAAAAAAAAAATGATTGCCAGTAGAGATTTAACTTCAAATTCATGCCTACAGCATTAATTAAATATTTTATATATTTATAGCTTCACTGTGCTGAAAAAGGACGTTCAATGTCAACGAAACAAACAATAAAAATTACATGACAAAAATTAACAAAATAAGAAATAATTATTAAGGTTTCAGTGGCGTCACCCACCAAATAAAGTTGCCATAATGATGACAATCATCTCGTTGCTGATGTCTTTAATGATGCTCTGGAAGAGTGCCGCCCCTGCCACAATCAATGTGGCCGTCACCACTATATTAGTCAGGAGCGCGAACACGCAGTAAAGAATGTGGGTTCCTTTGCCAAATCTTGCCTTGATTAACTGTTTGGGAAGATAATAGAAATTGAAAGTTAACATTGAAAATGGGACAGTTTGAATTTGGAGAAATCACGTCGACATGACAGGCGTCACGCTGTGCTAGAGAGAAGCAAGACATCCGACAGAATAATATAACAGTATGAGTCAGAATCGAAATTGCTTCTATATATACGTAAGCTATAAATCGTATACTCCAATTCACAGATACGCTTTTTTCTTTTGTTTTGTTTTGTTTTTTTGATTTCACTTTTATTTTTTCTATATCTTAAATCGCAACTTCGACATAAAGCAACACCAAGTTTGTTGTAATTCACTTTTAATGGCAAGTATAGTTTTAAATATTATCCTTTCTACGTCAAGTTCCCCCAGGTGTTAAGTGAAATGAAGCCCACAGATTAGAGTTTGTTTGTTTGTGTGCGCAGTGACGCATTCTGTCTATTCGTTTTTCATTTGTCATAGCAACAGACATTGCCGGATTTACCATTAGGCTAGATAGGCTGAAGCCTAGGGCCTCAAGCTCTTGGGGAACTGGCCGCCTCAGGCCAATCTGCATACTATTTAGTGACACGCGTAGCCTTTTCTTACTGTGATGTTACAATATACGATAGTTTCTGAACAAATCTTTTGCAATTTCCCTATCAGATGCCCTTTCGAGAAGGAATTGCAAAGTGCGGAATATTAAACACCTCTCATCGTCATCATTGGCGTTACTCAAATTATTTAAAACACTTCCATCTTACTCCAGGCGTGAAGGTGGGGGATTGGGAGGGGCCTCACAGCTAGAATAGCCTGGGGCCTCTCTTTATCTAAATCCGGCCCTGGCAGTAGGTCAGAGAAGCATTGAAAGAGAGTGAGAAAGTATACTTTTTTTTTTCACTTACCAACACAATATCCACGCCCACCTAGCCATGCCCAATCCTCCACGACTTATTAAGATATAAATTTCTTGGCAAGGCATGTTAATTTTGACAAAAAAGGGCTTATCATTCTGTAAGGGGAATATCATACTAAGTCCGAAACGGCACAGTCAGCTCCTACATTTTCCCACTAAATCCGGGAAGATCCTTTCATACTAAGCCCGGCCAGACACAGTTTCTGCCATTAATTCTTGGGTGTACATTTTGCTGGCAGCGACAGACTGGGACGTTCCAGGCTTAGTATGATACCTACCCCCTTACTGCACAAGTACACTTGGAAATTACATGTGTAAAACTGTGTTTTCATATGTACGGAAACGGAAACGAAAACTCCAAAGACATTTCAAGCGGTGAAATAAAAAGAATATTTTCAAGCCGTATCCGTACACACGAAAACACAGCTTTAAGCTGGGTTCTCGTGTATACGGAAACGGAAACGGAAACGTAAAAAAAAACACCAAGTAGTGAAATAGAAAGAATGTTTCCGCACGTCGTTTCCCTACGCATGGTAACACTCTTTCTTTTTACTGTAAGATGGATTTTTTGCCGTTTCCGTAGACAGACATGAGAACCCAGCATTAGTATGTTATCTAACCGATTTTTATGTTTCTGTACAGTCAGTAATGGAGACATGAGTTACCTGCAGAAACGTTTTGGCACCTGGCGCTCTAGTCTTGAACTGCAGCGACAGCAACGGGAACAACATGATGTTGATGATGATGGAGATAGAGTACCAGAAAGCTCCGGAGATGCCGTACTGTGGAAAGAGCAACACTGATGGTCCTGTATAGCTTCCCGGACTTCAGTTCCGTTGACTCGGGGAATTAACAGATGTGATTTTTTAAAGCTGACTTTTGATCGCTAATATGTAAATTGGGGCGCAGAACGAAATTTCCGGTCATAGTATTTAATTCTACTCAAAGAAAATGTCTTTTTTTTTTCGGCTCAAAATGTCGGAACACTTTCCTGTGTCCAACTCACTTGTGGCTCAAAATCAACGAAAGTATTAAAAATATAGTGAACTTCAAGACCTTTTAAAATATGCCCATGCACACCTTTGCGTCTTTCTGTGTGTAATATGGTATTTTTGTAGAATTTAAGGCTCAGCGGTTAAAAAGCCTCTATCACAATAAGCTTCACCAACTTTACCAAAAATTCCCAAATTCTGTGACCTTAACCTTGCCTTATAAGTGAGACAAACATTGCATTTCGTACTAGTCAGTTGATATGAATAGTCTGAGCTTTACTCATGGGCAGTTGTTTGCGCCACCTTCTCCACTCACCACTCTATTTGATGGCTGACCTACATTCAACTAGCTGGGTTTTCCCCAGAATCTTGTTGTCTACTAATTACACTGGAGGCCTTACATCCTTTATAATAATGAAGCTGAACTGTCGCTTAAAAAAAATGTTTATTACTTTCACAGTGTGAACTGTTGAGAGTTAATCTCACCTTTGCAGTAACGGTTGCACTTTGTAAAAGATCAGCCGGCCATAGCAACTGTACGGCCACGGTAACCGCTGTTAAGGACGTGTTCACACGACCTCCGGCGTCGAAAGACTGGTCCAGATTATTCACGTCACCGAACACGTACCGACGCATGACGTTGTAGACGACGGCTATCAGCACGGAGAAGACTCCGAATCCCAACAAGAGGATCAGAATGGCTTCGTACTCTTGTAGACTCGGGGCTAAAGTTCTGTGGACATTTGAATGTCAACATGTGAAAAGAACAAAGCGCTCCTTCTCTGTTCTAGTCTCCCCCGTGATTTCTTTCTTTCTTTCCTTTTTACTTCACTCTTTCTTTCCTTTGATTTTCTACTGTATTCATTGTCATTCTTTCTTTCTTTCTTTCTTTCTTTCTTTCTCTTTCTCTCGTTCTTTGCCTTTGTCTTTCTTTCTCGCTTTCTATCGTTCGTACTTTCTTTCTTACATTTAATTTACTTCATTTTTTTCCCTTCTTTTCTTTCTTTATTTCTTCTTTCATTCTATCGTTCTTTCCGGTAATATCGGGAACTGGAGAAAGTGAGAATCAGACAAGAGGAAAAATTCTCGTACACTCGTACGTGATTGTCATCTTCAACATACTCCATATTCCATTTTTCTTCGTCTTTATCACAACTGGTTGTTACATACCATCTGCCAACTGGCTGCTGTTTGTTATCTTCGTTATCTACCGCTTAGCACCATCATCAAGGTTCTATATCGTTACGTCATATTAATTGCCTAAGCAAATATTTCGGTGTTTTGAGATGAAATGCTCACCTTAATCAGACAGTCACGTTGTACCGTTCAACAGTTACATTGTTTTGTTTCGTTGTCTTATGGGTTTTTAAACGAAAACCCATATCTACCTAAAACACCATTTAGACTGGTGTTAGGGGAGCGTAGACTAACTACAAAGCCAAATAGAAAAAAAAACTGAGTTGTACTCACTGTTCAGCTACAGCTTTCTATGTAAAATACTACGCTTCCCTAACAACAGCTACTATGATATTCGAAAGGAACAGTTTTCTTCGATTTTCAAAAAAACACCAAAACAGGACTTAGGCAATTACATTATGATCTTGACTATATTATTATTTCAGAATTTGCTGATGTCTGCTCCTGTTACTGACTAATCCACAAGAGTATAACCTTCAAAAATTTGAATACAGGTTACAATTGGTAGTCAGATTATAACACGACCATTGATACTTACCGATACTATGGTATTTATTTTTCAGTAAATATATTTAGTTCGATCCGAGACACAGAATACCAAGACGGAGCGTTCCTTCTTTCACTAGATGTCCACAACTTTCGGGCGTATAAACACGGTGAGTACTACCCACAGACCTCTGTGGTGGGTCTACTAGTCTTTTTCAATCAATTATGAAGGGGGCGTGGTGCGAACTGTTGTATTGTTGACACGGATGATACGCCCGCAAGTCGACGGACAGAATTTGGTGAATTGAACCGTCTCGGTTATCCTGTGTCTCGGGTTCAATTCATTTCGTCCTCTCATGGTGTCGTCTTTGGGCTTTTGTGGTTATTATTTGACTGCTGTTCAAGAGAAGTCAATTCGATAAATCCTGCCCGCGCAAGGCACCAATACACATGGGGGACAATATCTGAGAGGCGGTGGGGGTAGGAGGGGTGGGCGAGAAAGAGAGAGGTACATGAATACGATTGCATTCCCTTAGAATGACATGGTTCTAGTCCCACTTTTCGGCTGAACTGAGTTACACCCGAGACACAAGGTACAGACACGAATCAATTCATCAAATTCCGTTCATCGATTTGCGGGCGTATCATCGATGTCGACAATGCAACAATTCACACCATACCCCTTCATAATTGAACGAAATAAGAGTGGTACTCACCATGTTTATATGCGCGAGATTTATTATAGTGGGATAAGGAATGGTTCGTCTCGGTATTCTGTGTCTCGGGTTACACACTACACACTAATTCTACGGACCTTCTCCATTGTGTGTTAAAGCATCCAGCGCATTCAGTGTGTAATTTGCAAGTATTACTAAAAAGAAAAAAAAAGAATCGCCTCTCTAAAAACTATGCGCACCTGAAAGTTCAGTCACCGATTTCTCAAAAAACGGACGCAAGGGAGTTAGAACCTCGTCATTGTAAGCGGACAATTGTATGGTGGTAGCAGGTTTATCCGGGCAACGCCGGGAGCCGCAGCTTGTCTTTTTTGTTTAGTCTTTGGCCCAAACATTGTACTACACATTATTATGTAATGCACACATTCTCTTTAATGTCTCCTTTGAGCAATACATCGGGGAAATTGATCAGTTATTCAATTAATTTATTGATCATAATTATTATGAGTCCTTTTGTATTGTTCAACAGGAGATCAATGGTTAAATATTTCAACGTGATTACCGTCTGAAGTTTACCAGGCTAGAATTCTGCCCTTTTGTGGGAAAACGCCCTGTACGCTAATGTAGGTTAAATTCACTTAATATTATCGATGGGTATTTGCCATATTGTTGTATGCGACAAAAGGCCGATGTTCATGTGTTTTTTTATTGAAAGTGGCTCTCTCACTTCTAATTTTATTATGTGTAAGTAATCCATGGGTGTATTTTTCATGGGCATTTTATGCAAGTTTCAATTTTGAAGCGTATCGAACAAAACCCAGATTTTACACAACTCTTCAAATTTTCAATCCTCATTTCCTGGAAAAGGCAAAAATGCCCATACAACGTACGGAAAATACCCGATGACATCATCTTTCTAGAATAAAAAGTGCTCTGACTTATTATCTGGGGTTATAATTCTATATGATTAACAGTTTCTTCTCCTCAAAACCTAATGGAAACTGGGGGAAAAGTAATGCATGCAGGGAGCAAGAAGAAACGTGTCTTTGCGTTTGTCGTAAAATGTTGTGTTTGGAGTTCGGTTTGATTTTAGGTTTTAGGGAGCGTCGGCACGATAACGGCCACAATCTAGCTGGTTACTTTACTTATGTTTGGTATTCACAGATTCATCAATTTAAATTTCACAAATAGGACTAAGTAGTTCCCTGTTTAATACATTTTACTACACGGCTAAAATTCTCAAAAATTGCTTTGCATCGACCTGAAAAGGTTCTTGTAAATACATATACATTTTTTAAAATCAGCTTGTAGATCCTAGCCTCTTTCAGAAAGAACAAGACGACGCGCTGCGGGTCTACGACAGAAAATAACTCTTTCATGGATCCGCAGCCATGGTGCCTTCTTCGGATATGTATAAAAATTTACACATCCTTTTCAACTGCATGCCACAAAGAGCATTTACAGACTTCTTTCATAACAAGGCTACAATCAGCTGTCGTGTTTTTTTGTTGTTTGGTTGTTTTTGTAATGTTTTGTCTATTGTTCCTAGATTTCTACATGCCACACTCCCAAAATCAGTGTCTTCAGAAAAAAAGGATCATATATCATCTACTTTTATCTGCATAAAAAGTTCACAGACATAGAAACGTGTCCGTGAAGTATGGCATTAGAATATGCAAAGCACGTCTTCCAGCCTTGCCCCATATGATAAAATGTAGCAAAAAGAAATAAGGTGTACGCAGTAAAATCCCGTGCAAGAAAAGATACAGAAACGATACCCGCAAAGGAAAGGGAAGACAAATCAAACCTTTGGGTCTACTGGCCTTTTTCAGGCAAAAAATGTCACAGAATAGAAAATTAACACTACATACTACTTTTTCTTTTAGCTAGATTTTATTTATCAAGTATCATCGTAGAGCTGAGCTTTCATGTACACGGAAAACGGGAAAGGCAAGAGGGAAACGTCAAAACCCTTTAAGTATCGAAATAGAAAGAACATTTTCAAATGTACGGAAACTGTTTTCTTTCTTTTTATGACCGGTTGGATTTTTTGACGTTTCTATTGCCGTGTCCTTTCCGTGAACATGAAAACACGGCTTTAGTAGTTTTATCCTACTTTATAGAACTTCCTCTTTATAATTAAGAATAGCTGTGATGTACTCACCGATGTTCCATCTTGGGACTCCACAGAACCTGTTCAGCCCTTCGAAGACGTTGAAGAAATGGTATTTGTATCAGTCCTTCTCTTTATTAATGATGACGTTCACAGCCTATCAATGCATTCAACTCCGAAAATTGAAAAATTCATTATCTCACAAGTTCATGGAATTATCCAGATTCTCAAGTACAAAAAAACCTACTGGTGAAGCGTCAGTTCCAAGCAAAATATAACATCCAATTTAGGAACGCACTTGTCGTACGGAACTGAAACAAACCAATTTGTATTATGACAGACCAATACTTGTGTTAACAATTATTGTAATTATGAGTCCCTTAGCTGAATAAGCTGTCGTGTAATTGATAATCACCATGGATAAAAATGCACCTTTTCTCAGCCGAATGACGTACGTCGAATGGCCATAATGTCTGGGTATTACAGCGAACTAGTTGTGACCTAAATAATTATTATAATTATGCACTTATGGTGTTATCGGGTTGATATTACCCCCGTGACTCACATTTTTAAAATTTTAAGAAGTAACAGCAGTCGACCATTGCGCTGGTAGACACAGGGGAGCCTTTCGGCGAAACCATAATTAGCATGGCGCTGAGAGGAGGACAGCGCGAAGTACAATGGCCCGCTTGTGTAAAGTTTTCAGTACGAACTTTAGCAAATTCAGGAGCGGGGCAGCAATACACCGCCAAACACAGGACAGCTCCAACACATCCCACAGATTTTCGGTGACGTTCAGAATCATATCAGGCACAGTCCAGAGATTGCAGCACCCATGGCAGTATTCGATAGGACGAGAACTCCCTTAGCCGACGACCTGTGTTTGGAGATGATTGTGTTGCTGCCCCGCTCCTGAATTTGCTAAAGCTCGTACTTCCGCTTGTGTAATATTTTCATCGAGAGAAAAAGCTTATCGACGGCTTTAAACAGTTCCAATCAACCCCAAAATAATCATGGGGAACCAGAGAAAGTAGATCTGCATTCTCTTTGTATAGTGCACGGCTGCTGAGCATGCGTATTTGCAATAAATAAATAAATAAAATGGGGGGGGGGCGCACTGTGGCCCAGCATGCGCATTTGCCACAACAATTTTTAATTTTTTTTTTGGCACAGCAATATTGAGCACGAGCACTTGCAATGATTATGAAATATTCAACCTCGCCGGAGAACGAAAGGTAATTGTGGTCTTAGAACTTACTACGAAGGACGAAATAAAATGATTAAATACGTACCCGAGGACAAAGAAGTGAAATTTTGTTCCGATGTGAAGGAACACAAACACTAAACACCAATATT